>QNGE01000129.1:369235-419159 GCA_008508345.1 Paragonimus westermani
GCAATACGGACTTGGTCGCGAACCACCATCGTTAACATCTGTCGTCGTGATTCTTGATCTAATCCTGGCAGAGCTCTGTCCAGGAAACCCTGCAGAGTGGCGGCAAACACGGACGGTCCCGCTCCTTGTCCAAGACTAGCCGCGTTAAACCGCCGCGTTGCCTCCTGGCGGTCGGCCGGGCTGTCAAACGCAGCCACCAGCGTCCGCAGTGCTACCAGCTTCCCACGGTCGGTCTTGACTCCGACCACGTCTCCAAGTCCTCCAGGAACGTCCACACGTCTCCATCTTTGAACGGCTGTGGTCAGGGAATCTACATCCTAGCGTTCGTCACGGCACCAGTCCTCGTGTACGCGAAAAACGTTTAGCCAGCAAGTTGGTCTATTGCGCAAACTTCCGTACAAGTCATGTCAAAAACTAAACCACAAAGGCGTACACTCATTTGCACGACAGAAATGCACTCACATACATTGGGTGACAGTACGTTGTCATTCGTCTTGGTGAAAGTTCTCCCACAGCATGTACACACTGTTCCGATAGTCTCTTCTTGTCCGTCGTGTTCGGGGCTTGTCCTTTTGTTCCTGAATGTCGCCTGTGGGTAACACACTGCTTGTGAGTTATATACTACTCACAACGAAACTGCCTGTTAAATAACACTACAAAATTGACATGATTTTCTCGTGGGTTTTACGAAAATACCAATCATTCTGTCATATTGATAAAGGCAGATAAACAATGGATTACTGGCATCAAGCAACCTACAACCCACCAAATTACACGTAACTTACAGGTAATTAATTTCTTGCTTTATTTCTGGCCAAAAACGTCAATAAGTTTCAGACGGACGACAGGGGACGTGGAACTTACCTGTACGAATCAGTTCGTTCATCTCTCGATGGCAACGTAATAAGCACACACATCACCATCGGCAACAATATCTGCTACTTGAATGCAATGCATATGGCGCTGAATCAGTTGTGCTATATTCAGAGATGAGGAGGATGACTCTATGTTCACAATTACTGCGAACCCATTAGAAAACAGCTAATATTTTCCTATCACTGCTTTGGGCACTTTTAATGCACGGAGTGGGTAGGTATTTACGTCAGAAAACACTATTTTAAGTAGGACTACTTTTGTGTGTCCAGTCAAAGGTACCTGTGTAGAGAACTTTCTCGCCGTTTTAAATGAATCATATTTTTTCCAGTTCCACCATGTCTATTGGGAGACAATTGTCCCAACATAAAGAAGGCAGCCATTCACCGTCACTTCAGAAAAGGTGGTTGTAATTCCCATTGACAAACTGCTGCCGCCACAGATTTTGTGGATTAAATTAAATTAAACTAATTACACAATACTTGTCCTGGAGTGCAGTGACGCAAAGCAGGAAACAGGACATAACGTCCCGTTTACGTTTGTTTTCTACAAAAATACGTTGAATTCACAGCAGCTAAACACTGATTGATGGATCTCATCCAAAACTGTTTAGAAATGTATTCTTGGACAGTGAAAACTTTGAGTATTTAGTGGACTCTGCATAATGTCAGAGTTGTATATCCTACACAACTGTTCACAGCTGTCTCATTCACATAGATTATATAGCAAATTTCTTTCAAGAAATAAGCAATACTCTTGAAATTTTTCTCACATCTTAGCGATCGTTAGTAGTAATTCTGCGTGTCAAGGCCAAGATTCAGACGCCATCACGCTTTTATAGGGCAGCCGTGCCCACCGCTACACTAGTGATTTCAGAAATGTTGTTCATGACGACTTTGCCGCATGGTTTCTTGTCACGGACGTAAAAAGGTTGCTGTTAGACATCATCCACCTCACGGTTCAAAAGTACGCTCAACCTACAAAATCTTTCTGCAAGCTTAAGTAAGTCCGACTTTAGCATATAACATTCAGTCGGTGACATACTGAAAAAATGCTGATCCCATGAATACGTGGAATACAGCTGTTTGAATCGACCAAACAAGTTTTGGCACCAAACTAGGCAGACGGAAAAGAAATCCAGTCGATATCGTCCATGACTGTGATAGAAGCGACTTCTCAGGAAAACAGGTGGATGAAAGATTTTGCAGGAGTCTTTTGTGATACGTTCATATACAAACTGTATATCCAGTTTACAGTTAGCGTAGCTCTCTATCAATTAAATGGCCTCGATTATTATTCTTGGACAGGATTCACGCATGCAGTTAATGCTTCCCCAGACAATAGGAATTCGTTTTATATCTTCTCCAGAATTCGCTTTTATTGACTCCAATAGCACAATCCTTTCTATATTAATCATTGACGTTGATTTTGTCATCTAAAACGACGATTTTTGTAGAGGCATTCGAGTATGAAGGTAACTGCTCAGATATTCCAGAAAATGAAACGAGCATTACTTATTTCTTTGACTTCCAACTTCCTTGATTATGATCTGGTTCTTCGTACATTTCTTAAATTAAAAAGCCGATCAAAAACATACGTTTTATTGTCATTTGCTGGTCATGATAAACACTAATATATGACATTGGATACCATGTCCATTTTCGACTGGTTTCGCCAGCGCGTCTGTTGACTAGTTTATAAGGATTTAGTTATCAGCTCGTAATAGTTTGCGGCTTGTTACAGAGAATACCTTCACCGAGGTCTTTATGTGAGGCGTTCCAAGTGAATCAGGTTTCACAGTCAGATGCAAGTTATCTTCAACTGCCCTAGAAAAAACAAACGTTCTCACAGCCCGAACACTCACTCAGAGAAGATAGGAGGTTCACTAACACGTGCTCTCTGTTTCAATACCAGACGCTCGTTTATATGAATGGGGTGAAACACAAAACCACAGGTGACGTTTAAATCACCAGACTTGACAAACCACCGGTTCAGCCAAACTGAGAGTCGCAGAAGGTAGGAGTACCTCCGTCAACTCAGTCTAATTCCTTTCAGAACTGAGCTTAGCGCATTCCTAACTTGGTTCTGATTTCATCAGTGTTTTCTATTTACTTCGACAGAGGCCTTAGATCACATAATACTTTTTTATCGGGTTCACCAGGAATCTCTCACTGAGCCTCCACCCTTGACAAATCCTCTAAAACCTACCTTCAACTATGTACCCTACCAACTTTATACTTATTGTGGAATAAAAATGGCCGGTAATGTCCGGAACTATGTCAGAATGTCATTTAGATTAGGCTTAGTGTTTATTTACTTGGATGCACACGTTTCATCTGATGTACTGCACTCCGAACAACTAGCGGTCGATCAAACTAATTTGCACCACACGGTGAACGAGCAGTGAAAGTAAGATTAACTTCGTATTTTCACGAAATCTTTTTACATAACTAAAGAATACATTCGGGTTTTCTTCCAGTACACATACAAACAGCTGATGTAACGCCTTATTTTTGCTTCCAATTCTGGCGTAATGAGGGCAGTATTGCCGTCCAACAACAGGTCCCTACCCACTTGTAAGTAGCATTCAGCTTTTATGAAACACTGCTTTGTTTAGTTTACGGAAGGATCAAACATTGTTGACTATAACTTCATGCACGAAAACAAGTACCGGAACACTCAATCAAACAACTTCGTGAAAAAGATGTCTGATATAAAGTGGAGCAAATTGCTGTGATTGCTCCAACTCAGTTGATGTGCACGAGATACATTGCTCTTTGTACCGATGTATGCATAACACCAATTTCAGAAAATATTTCCTGATGAGCACATAGTGTTCAACTTTGTTATCCACAGACATTAATAGGGAACGCATGGTGAAACTGTGCGCAACCGGTGCACATATAGCCATTATACCAGCCGTCATTAATAAAAGCGGGGGAGCTGAAATGTTAATTTTGAAATGTTTATTTGACCTCCATATTTCTCACCCGGAGAACAATAGTTACATAGTTGTGTGCACAGAACTACCGTAATATTTTGAGTGTAAGTTTTTTGCTTAATAAATATTAGTGGAACAGCAGTGAAAATTTGCATTTTATCAGTATAGCTGCAATTGCTTAGCTCGTTCGTCGGTTTCAGTCAAATATAAATCGAGCAAGCAACGATCTACTTGTCACAGCAAAAAAATATCCGCGATTTTTCAAAACAGTTTAGAAAAAACATGAGAAAAATGCGACTCTTTTCTTTCCTGATCTTTCTTTTGTGATTATCTCCATCAAGCAGTCTTCAGCTGAGTGGTTGGTAGAGCCTCATTGGGCTTGAGTTGTTCAACGTAGTTGCAATTTATGACCGCTAGGAAAAAGTGTTTACAAGGGCGTCTTGATGGAAAGTCTGTTTGGTTAGTTACTTTCTTCATCGGAACCACAAAACCCAAACAACAAACAGGTTTCTCTGTAGGGTAACTATACGGATGATTCACCCACAGTTGTCTATTATCAAGAACCGATCAACAGCCTATTAAGTAAATTTACTTCCCATCATCCATACACAGTTCTCATCTACATGTATGAAGTTCGCAACTAATTGGCTTTCCTCAGTATGTTAATGCAACAGAAGTTGGGTTCAACAATAGAGCCTGAGGTGTACCGGAAACCCAAATGTCTCCGAACTTATATCAGATTTTTGCGTTCTCATAAGTTTAGCATGAACTCTACCCGCCTTCAACATTCTAGAACAGAGCTAGCAAGGCGTGATAAAGCAGAAAGCTTGGGAAGGTACTCAAGATGAAAACAGAGTGTACTGAGATCAAAGAACTATCCTGACAAGCTTGTGGAGCGTCATTATCAAACGCATCTCACAATGAAACATACAATGCGGTGCAAGGAAAGACGATGTTTACTGGACGACCATACAGTGGTAAAAACCAAATGTGATTAAAAATATTTCCGTTTTTGAACGGAGACTAACGCAGAAACTAAATGGCGCTCAAATGTACGTTGTGATGTACATTGGGGTCATTTGCTTGCAAACCAATCAACAACCAGTTTTTGTACACTTACCCGGTCGTTAAATCCGGTTAGTTGTATGCGATCCGATTTTAATACATGAGATACTGCTTATGGTTGATCCCGGAAAATATACAAATATTCACAATTACTGAGCTCCACTGAGAGCGATACTTCAATCTAGTGTTTCTTTTTAGAAAGAGGCTGCCTAAAGATCCATGGAACTCATGTAAGTCGTGCGAGTACAATCCCTATTACGTCTGTTTGCCTAACTGTTGGGCTTCGGCAACAATCAAGTTTGGTTACGTCGGGACAGTCGAGGTGCATCCGCCGAAGCGGTTGCGCTAGCCGGTATGCGAAACTGTCAATAGCGGTTGGCCAAATAAAGGGAATTCGTTTTCACCCTTCGCTATACACACATCTCCGGTTGGTCACAACTACGAAAAATTACTTGGTTTTGTCGGATCACTGCATGCCGTTGCGTTAAACCGGCTCAGTTCCTTGGAATCTTTGTATTCACCTGCCACAGGCCTCTCTTGTTCACCCGAAAAAAGTCGGCAGTCACACTAAACACATGTTGGTTTTCCTAAACAAGGTGAATGAGGTTCAACCAATTATTGACAATTATTTCATCGTAAGAATTCAGACGTGCAAACAGCTGCAGTACGTCATTCTCAGCAGGCTCCTACGTGCACACGGTATTTGTGTGAATTATACACAAACATAGACGCAACTGACATACGTCATTAAATAACACAATAACCATTTGATTGCAGAGTAGTGGGAGGAGAAGGCTAATTCCTGGACCAGGAAAGTATCACTAGACAGGCTTGTCAACGTCGAAAGATTACATTTTCCTTTCTATATAACAGCTAACGGTTCGTTTGTTTTAACCATAAGCGGTTGCAATTGAAACATTATAAGAAGTGTTTTCAAATGAGTAGGTTGTCGTCTTTATCAGCACACTTATCTGAATCCATGCAAGTGAACGGATTAAATTCTCAGAGCTATTCCTGTTAAATCCAGTACATCTTTCAGATGATCTTTTGTTGCCCTGGCCAAGGCTCATATGTAAAGACGATATACACTCTCCCTTGTATCCTTGGCCATAAAAGCACAACAGTGAATGCTCAACCGTCACATACATCGACCAGCGGAGGTGCCTATACACTTAATAACGACGTTTTTACTGTGGCTTAGTGAATGTTCATGTTTATATCATGAAAATTGCGGGAATCTTCGTTATTTTATGAGATAATATCGACGCTTGGCTTGTTCTGGAGTTTTGGGCATTGTTTAGTGTGGTTTAACTGACCTGAATGATCTGCTGCTCTAGGTCCGATAGTCAGAACCGAGTTCTTCATGGAACAGTGTTTTCATCAGTTGGGTAGCACAGTTTAATTGCTAGGCTTGCGCACACTGTTTTACCCGACAACTGTAAGCTGGGTTTACAGGAAATAACGTTTAATTTAGAGACCAGCCAAGCGTGTTTTCTCTAGCCACGCCTCCATCTAGCGAACAGAAAATTAAACAGACATGTGTTTATAGTAGCCTACGGCCAACAACCAGACATCGCAACAAAGTAATCCGTACGGAAATGTTAATTCTGAGCTGAATATTTTAAAAGTCCTCTTGTCTAATCACCTGTTATCCTCAATGTTCTCCCCCGCTTTTCGCCCTGGGAATGCTAGACGATTGCTTACACAATGATGAAAGTCAAGCCTGAACAGATCGAGATCTGAGCAACTATTTCTTAGGCTTTTAATTCGGTTATCATGAGATAAATGTTCATCGGTTTGGGCGACCAGAAATTGTGGGTGAAATACGCACTGCCAACCAGTAGCAGTTAGTTTTTTAAAAACCGATGTGCACTAAAATTTGCTGTTTCAAAGTTGAACCACATCATCCCGTCCATAGAGGCCTCACTAAGGACGAACGTCACAGTTATGTTGGTTCGGACATTGTCATCACGCGACATTTGTAGTCTACATACGCTCGTATAATATTTACTGTTGGCCTGCTAGTGAACATCGTACAGTGGCAGTCAAGTTTCTCCAAACATGTACTGACTGAAACAGCCTATCCCAAAATGTCAGTATGTTGTCGCCTGTGATAGTGGATATCAACGCACATCTATTGGAACATAAGATTTAATCTACAATACAATTGGAATGTTGTTCCACGTGATGAAGACAAGTTCTCAACCTTGAATAGGCAAGACATGTAGATCTGAACCAACTTGAAACCTCATGGGGGTGTGGGCATTCCAGTCGGTTGTAATGTTCCCAACTACATAGAGTGTTTTGTGGTAGAACCGAATGTTTGTATTACGTACATCAAGGCACTTATTTTTTCGTGTAACATTAAGTGAAAAAGCAGAGAGATAGTATGGTTCATGCTGTTGGTCTACTGAGAAATTGTTACATAACTCATGTCTTCCTTCTCTATACAATCTTATGAGCCAGCAGAATGAACACACCATTCTACTGTCCACGAAATATTGGGACCAGCTTGCACTGGTTTATTTGATCAAATAAACCAGTACGGTTGCGTGCAAACCGTGTTAAATCAACAGAACACAAAGTGGTCCATAACTGTTATGTCAGCATCTCAAAGCTGATTAGACGACAGGATAGGTTGCTGGCCGTTGAAGAAGATATCCTTCATTGTTTCACGGAAAACTGACATCTGATTGTGGCCAGCACTCCCCTAAACCGTTCTCGTTTCTTGTAATCAAACATGGTACACGTCAGTCATGCTCCATAAAATGACGTGTGTATGAAAGCTTATTTGCTTAATATCGGCGCCAAATGAAACTGACTGCAGTTTTATGTGGACTACCGTGCATTGAAAGTTGTAATGAGCCAACGTTTAGCCCGATCTACCACTATTGGTTGATTCGTCTTTGTGTAAAACAGAGGTCTGGATAAATGAATTTCAGTGTTTCATCCTGAACAGCAGCAAGACTCAAAACATCATTTACATGTTGCTCCTATAGGGCTTTGTCAGCATTAATATTAATCTCTTACAGTTTGACCAGTCCTGAGGCCTTGGCTGCAACCGCTCGACCTTGAGAGTCTTAACCAATGTTATAAAATGAATTCATACAACTGCCTCTTCAAACTCAAAAGCGCTCAAAAGTTTCCAAGAGGAAAACGATTTCAGGTGAACATTTAACATCCATAAAATATCGTTTATGTGAACTTACCTCCGGGTTACCAACAGCGTTTGTTTTCTCAAACCGGACATGTACACATTGAGACCATACGGCTCAAGGAGATGAGGGATGTCTACAAGCCGTCTACAAGTTTTTGGTTCGTTAAGTTGACCACGTATGATTTTACTACGGCAAAGAGGTTGCGCGTTTTCCAGACGCATCACAAGTGTGATATACGAGGTCTCATTGGCTCCACCTATTTACACTGAAGCTCTAGGGTTTACTTATGTGAGAGGAGAATTCGCCGCTTTTTTGGTGTTTGTATCCTTATCACAATAATACGGTCATTCACTCTGTACTGAACGTTTGCACGTCCGTAAGGATATTTTCATTGTCTGCCCGTAAATCGTGCCGCTCATAAAAACAGCACCGGAGCCAAATTTCTCATCTCAGTCGTTTGAGAACTTGATAATACTGATGAGTAGTCGGGGATTTGGTTTATTTTCAAGTTGACCATCAATCACAGTTGATTGCAGCCTCTGCATTCAGACGGATTTTCCAGCCAGCCTGTTCCGAAAAGAAGCACTAGACTCGAGTTTCGCTCTCACTAGAGCTCGCCAGTAGCGCATATCCTTGCCAGGGCCGGGATTTGAACTCCGACCATTCCAATCATGAGGGAACCATGTTAACCACCGCACCATTGACCTCACATTAGGCACGACCGAATTATCGAATCTGAACGCTCAACTACTCTCGGAAGTCCTAATCGCAGGGTTATCAGTTGGAGTTAACAGGCAGTAACTGTGTCTCCTCTCGAGACGATCGGGCAACCTGATCATTGCTCACAAGCGAGAGTGGTTGAGCGTTCAGATTAGATAATTTGGTCGTGCCTAATGAAGCCAATCTCTTGCTGTTTTTAATGTTGCTGCCAGCAACGTATTCTCAGTGTTATGCTATCTTAAGTTTGTAGCTAAGGAGAGTAAACAGAAACGGAACATACCTGATGAATACATTAGAGTGCTACTCAAATGTATGGTTAAAGCGCAGGTTACTACAGGTCATACTGTTTACTGGTGCACTGGATTATGTCCAACCCAAGCGATTTCAGGGCAACAACTAGCATTCTTATCCTGTGGATCACTGCTTCGTTTCTTATAGTCCATATCATAAGAGGAAGGTACTAGATACTATAACTTTACTGGTTATCTTGATTTTATTAGTGTTCAATGACCGAAATCCACCAGAAACACACAAACCCCATTGTTGTAACTGCAACTTATCAGGTAGGTCTATGTGATGAAGCTCAAGCGTACAACCTACTATTATAGAGACAAACGCAAAAATTGCTGTTAACCCCTCATTTGTGAGTTATCCGTGAGTTCACCCCTAAATCTATTAATTCCTTAGATTAATGCAGGTGTTTAGAACACAAATAAAGTCTGTGATAACTTTGCAGTAGTGAACACCGCTTTCTAGCAACTTTTCCAATTGAGTAGTATAGTAATTCTCAGAAATCACACATCTCTTCGTCGAGTCAACTTAGGTGGTGATAGTTGCAATAATAATTTACATTCACTACACTCCTTTCTTTCTAGTCCACTTTGATCCGCTTGTCTGTAGAGTAGCAGAGTCCTGTGCGACCCTCCTCACAGCCAAGCGTAGCTGTTGTACACAACTTAGAAAAATCACAAACTGATCTTTTTACCAGCGTCACCTTTGACAACACTTGACAGTTAGAATAAGATGTCTCCTGGATAAGTAATTTAGGGGGTGGTCGCCAAATTCCGTAGGTGTAGTTTCTTCAGCTGGGCTGACTGCAAAGAAGTGTTCAACAATTTTTGTGAACTTTCAACAATTTCACCGTGGGAAACGTTAATCGGCAAACTGCTATGAACTACATTCAACCATCTCGACATAATTTATGAGAGTATTTCTTAGTTTTGACAAGAACATACTGCGATATATCTACCCTTTGGCTGAATTCGAACTAACGTTGGGAACAGCATGTTCAATAGCATGCTCAGTTGAGCTAGGAAGCTACGCTGGGGGGTTGGGAATTTCATACTTTGGCTCCGTTACCCACCCGGCCCACTCTCCCATATGTAACCCAAAAATTGGGCTGAGGGTTTGACCGCCCCGGTAGGACTGGGACAGAGTGCATAACAGGATAGAACTGTGAAGTTTCCCAGCTACAAGCGTGGCTTCGTGGCTCGGCTGGTAGAGCGCCTGTTGTTTCTACGTTTGTTCGAATTTAGCCAAAACGGTGACGGTTGACCTTTTTGTAAACTGACTAATTCTCCAAATTACTTATCAAGAAAACAATAGTAGTTCTATCGAAAGTAGTGTTTGTAAAACTGCTACCCTTTTCATTAGCATCAAACACCGCTAATGAGCTGAGCGCATTGCTCTGGTTCGTTGGTTGCGGAGTTTGCATCACTTGTATGTTTGTACTAGTAATTTGGCTAGTTTCTTACGAGCTCCATGGCAGATTATGAAGCTATCTAAAACTTACAAATAATTCTCCATATCACATTGGGTGCTATGATGGGCTCAGCGTATAAGTTATTCTCGAAGCTTTCTTGTTAGTAACCTGAAGCTGAGCAAAGAGTAATGTGGTCCCTCCTATAGGTATGCTGGTGTACCAAGTACAAATCAAGAGGAACTCTGCAGTAGGATTCGTTTTCGGTTGTGAGCTCTAAACTGTGCACATAATTACACATTGTCAACATCAACTACTTGTATTGAGGTAGCTTTTGTGTATCCAGAAAATAGTAACACTTTCTAGCAGCCAACACATTAAAAGTCATCGAGCTGGCTAATCTCGTCTTTAAAAGAGTTAAACAGTTTTTGTAAGTTCAGATGCCTGTTTTCGTCAGTGCTCATAGCTGGCTGGTATAATTTCTCTGGTCGGAAACACCTCCTCCACGCACAAGCTTGGTAGATATGAACCTTAGCTTGATATAGTAGGGACTTAAGATGTCAGCTCCACTTTATCTTTTCGGGATGCTGCCAGAAATTGAGCGTTATTCACAGGCAACCGTCATTTAAAATTTGACTGTTTGATCCAGTCTCAGCTTATCTGAGATGATACGCTTCTGTCCACAAGCGTCTGAACAGAGTTTTTCTTCCGGCCCCAAAAACACTATCTGCACTAACACTGGTTTTTACCAGCAGCAAAATCCACTGTCGGGCGTGTGTCAGTATAACTTGGCACAGACTGTGTGAACAGAAAAATTGCGACACATCATAAGGACGTTCAGTCTATATCAGTTTACTGATATTTTTGACTATTCAACATCAACATCTGATTCAGCGTCTGTTTGCTATGTGCCAACTACTATTATTTTCCATTAAGCGTTTTCCACTAATGGAATGTAGACTACGTCCACACAGAGGTATTGGGTAGTGACCTACTGCGGTATTGCCAACTACCAAATGATCATTAAATGAAAACTTTGGTGGATGCCTAGTTGAACACCGTACAATTCCCTCTAGAAGTTTTGTAATGCTCATCTTCAAACTTACATTCCGCAGATTGTTTCTTTTTTGTTTGGCTATAGGATTGAGACGATAATCTTTGTGTTACAAGCCAAAGCTTTTGGTAATTTGGCCAGCAGCCTGCCTTGATTTAAACACACCCAGTGCCTTTAACTAGGTCTATTGTCTATCTTGCTGACGCTTGTACTCTACCGCAATGCTCTGTCTTGCCTACGCTGCCAGTTTACTTACAGTTGCGGTGATCGTTATATTCCGAATGAAAACAAACTACCGATCATAAAGTCTAGTTGAGTATATTCTCAAGGCTTCACGGTGTACGATAAACTGAACGTATCCGGAGTAACAGGGTTGTTCTATCAAGTGTTGGACGGAGCCTGCTAAACAGTTTTCATGGTTTTACTGATCTTCTGCGGACAAACCCTAGAAATAAATAAGAAATATTTTCCTCCCTAGAAAAGTTACACGGAGTGCGTAGATAATTCGCACCCTATAACATGGGTGAAAAATGAATTCTACTGACTCACTTACGCACGAACATTTGATCCCGGTTTCCTTCAGAGAAAATTAATACCAAACCTAGGCCGTAGCCATGATTGACCCATTTGTCGTGGTTAGACAAAAGCCACTTGAACGGGAAACGGGAAACAGTCGATCTTGATAGTCTAGCTCTTAAGAGACTCTCAAGACAGCCAAAATGGTACAAACCCTACTTATACACTAAACACTTAATCTGGTACTAGCGTTGTACAAAGTGCAAATTTGCCTGTGAGTAGTGTAGTGCGGGTCCATGTCTCAAACAAAGAGGTCCCTGACCCAAAAGTGAATACTGTAACCGTCTATGTGCACTTTACTGGACGCGTCATCAAGCGGACTGGCGATGCACGAACCAAGATATGTGGACAGATGTTCCCTGTATAAAATAGTGATTGCGTTCTTTGTGATTTACTCTTACCTACCTTGGAATGGATGCCATAGACTAAACAGCTACTCATACCAATTGTTCGTCGTTATCTCAAAATTAAAAAGCTCTTATTCAGGTAGTTAGAGGGCTGCTGTTTGAAAACTGCGTGAGTTCATTGACTTTGTAATAGTACCATTACCTGAGTATTTATGTCGTTTCACAACAGGACACGTTAGATGACGTAACGCCGGCTGGTTTAAGTTTGTTTCATCTCTTTTAGACCACAAAGTTTGCGAAGTCTATTGCCGTGTAACTTGACCCATGGTAAGTCCATGGTTTATAATGGGTGCGTAATCGTTCTGATAAGCTACAATCGACGGTCAATGGATAGTAACCTTGTAACTAAATCCAACGTTGATGAGTATCCATTACTGTTTGTAGGCACACGCT
The DNA here is from genome assembly GCA_008508345.1 of Paragonimus westermani. Taxonomy (NCBI): domain Eukaryota; kingdom Metazoa; phylum Platyhelminthes; class Trematoda; order Plagiorchiida; family Troglotrematidae; genus Paragonimus; species Paragonimus westermani. The sequence goes on from QNGE01000129.1 coordinate 382,122, forward strand.
TGCTTTTACAGTTCACAAGATGTACATTTGTTTTCTTCCAAGGGTATGGTTTACTGCATCTGCTGGATTGATATGTGGTGTAAGTCGTGACGTCCCATATGTTCGTATTTTCAACACATTTTGTTCTCACGTCTGAAGGCAAAATGTTAATAAACTGTGCACGGTGTCACCAACTTCAACGTCAGAAATTTGGTTGGCCATGTCTGAAAGTCAGTTACATTGCACAATAGCTTCCGCATTCGAATTTCGATTGAGATGAACGTTACCGATTAATTTCATTGAAAAGAAGTTAGAGCCTAAAGCTTCAGGAAAAATTTGCAATGAACATTTGTTCCTGATGTCTCTCTATCGAACCAATGAAGCTTCAAAATTCCTCAAAATGTTACAAACAAACACGTGATTTGACTGGATACTCGTGAAAAACTGTGGCAATCCATGCAAGGGCCACAGAAGCGTTTTGTGTCCAGCGTTTCTACCGCAGCACTGTGATGTAATCTGACGTTTGACAATTCAGATCCAGTTGTTGGGATTTTATAAAAGAGGATTAAGACACAGACCAGAGATTTACGTGCAGCTGATGAGTTTGATCGACACGATAGACGTTTTGCAGACAATACAAAAGACAATCCTATTCCTCATTCGTCAGGGCTTTCGTCTTGGCAACTATTCCTTTGGCCAACTACTAGATCATGCACTAGATCATGCTTGGCACAAGTAACCAGTTAGCACGGTTTCAACCGCAGAACTTGCTCATCTCGGAATGATGATAATTGACAGATGCCGGGTAAAATATGTGAGCCAAAGATGTGCGTAGACTACGTATTACCTACTTCTCATAACTAGCCGGTTTAATATCGTGCGTTGAGAGTGTACAGCCAGATTCTTTATTGAAGTAATTTTCAGGAAAAACAAGCAGGTGTCTTATAGTTATGTTTACATCCATATAAACGCTGGGGATTGTTGTTAATTCCAACAGGTTTTTCGGGCTTTGCAGTCAAAAATCGTTCTCATTTGAACAGTCGAATAATATTCAGCATTTCTTTAAGCTCTGAATGTATACTTTACATTTGCTGACGAAGTTGTCCGTACCGACACACAACTGGTTCTTGAGTCATTATTCTGCTGCAGTTTGCTCTTTATGCACGTTCACCCTTCATTCACTTGAACTGCACATTTTGACTTGACGTGCTGCTTGTTCATATACACCAGAGTCCGTCTGCGGAAATGTGCAATGGCACACTTTTACTCGAGCAAACGCTTCCAAACTTCTTTGTCAGTGATAATAGTGTTCGGTTAGCCCCACATTTTCCCGTACTCTCGAGAAGATCCAAATATTTTTTACCAAATACAATACTACCATTCATATACGCCGCCAACGTTTCCACTTTTGTCAGCTACTGAACCATCAAACATCGAACGGTGTGCCGAATACACTTAACATGTTCTTACACTAATGTTGTTTTCTTACTTACCACAAATGTTTGGTTTTCATCTACCAACATGTTGAGCCTATGTCAAACATATTATGTAATTTCACGTATTGCAAATTGTGGAAAATGTCAGCAACCGGCAATTACCGAGATAATTTCTTGTGGCATCTCATCCATTCAGAAGCGATATTTTCCCCTCCTTTCTGTGTTACAAGAATTGAAAAGCTATAGGGACGTTCGACCTTTCCAGTCACGCCCTCAATCAAACATTTTAGTGTTTCTCTCCTAACTTTTCTGCTAGATAACCTGACGTCTCACAGTGTTTGCTTAGCTTCTATTCTTCAGTTGTCGGTTTACTCGTGCAACCTGGTTGCGTAAGGCATTCGAGTCTTTAGCACTGCAAAATAAAATACCCATCTTTTGACATTTGAGTTAAGGAACCGTCTGGGTGTCAGAGTACATGCGCAGTTTGTTGGTGTATTTCTGCCAATGTCCTTTGGTCCCCACGAAGCCGCAGTTCGTCACTAGCTTCATAGGTTTCAAGTTATTGAAAAAAAGTTGACGCGGCCAGAAGACCGGTGTAATGATTGTTTTATTGAAATTCTGCATTATTAAAACACCTTTCGGTTGTCATTAAGCCCTAGTCGTTATTCTACACCGCCAGGTGGTGAATGTTGGCCTGTCACAGCTGTGAAAAGTACTGTATAAGCCGTTGCCATATTACACTCAACTAAAAAACCTTTCCCATTCTACTTCTCATACGAAACGCTGTAATTTCAAACACATCCATCCTGAAATTCTCCGTATTCTCCCTCCCGTGTTTATACAAAAAATTGTCAATCCTGCTCAATTAGGAGGCGAACGTATCTTTTTTGCAGTCCTGTCTATGTCCATCAATCAAGTGAGGTAGGAAATAAAGACTTAGATATGAATTGTCCCCAATCTTTCTCAGATAATTCGTTGAGTTAATTTCGGTAGTACCTTGTCAAACTACCTTTTTGCTGGTAGCAACAAATCAAAAGTCACTTTCGTGTGCACATTTGTAACACTTCACGGAGTCCTGGTAGCTGATTTTGTTGATGTGTTTGGTCATCTAACACTTACTCTTGGAACCTGCTACTATGATTTCAACGTCGCGTTTGTCGTACACTTCACCATTGTCCACCAGACTGGTATATTCCTGTGACTGGTCTTGCCTTTCCAAAGTACCTCAATTGTACCAAAATGTCGACAAACTCGAACAGACACACTCGTGGGAACTTTACCCCTGAGTTTGTTACGGTTTTTGCAAATTCCAGTTGAACTCTTAAGTTACAAAGGATGCACAACCTTTACAATGCCGAAACTTCAGTTAACCTGGGAAAATCAAACTTTTTTCAGCAAACCCAATGACACCTTCAAATGTGACTTACCTACACAATCATGGTCGAGAACCATTCGGTAGAACCCAAAAGGATGGTTGCCTATATTGATGATGTTATTAAAGCGTGATCGTTGTTTCTGCAGGTTTGGATGTATTAAATTAGTCATGCCTAACACTAAGCACTTAAAACGGTGGTCAGTAGATTGCTTGAGAAAAAGTGCAGGCCGGAATTCAACTTTCTGTTCTGAGTAACGTGTACATTAACCAAAAAGGGATAATTCCGATGCCGTTTGAAAGATAAAGGTTGGAACAAAGCTGATTTTCAAAAATCCGTTTTGCTCTCTGGACAAAGCGTGATAGCCACATCAAAATAGACCTTCAACCAGAAAAATGTCCAGCTGTGTGCTCACCAACGTAGTTTACTCAAGCATAAAAGTTGCGACTACTAAGGGACAGGTAATCAACTTCAACACATTCTCTTATCGTAAGCTCATGTTTCGTTACATATCTGTATGGTAGCCAGCATGCAACTGATCTCCTACATTGATGGTTCACATTCAAAGTAATCCGTTCGCAATCAAGTTTTCCTTCTTACTGGTTTAACTCGTTATCAAGGAAGTATCCGGTTTGATAGTCACGTGTTTAACATCATTAACTGTGAGTGGTATTTAATATTTTAACAAAAACAACCAGCAAAACTAGTCTCCAATGTTTTTGTGAATCGACAAAACGGTTCGGCACAGTAAACCATACTATTAAATATTTGTTCCTGACTCACATTCAAGTGTATTGAATGTGGTTAACAAATCGTATCAAAGTTCGCGGTTTCCGTACACTTTTGATTTAACGTTCAACAAAAAAGTCGAAATTCGCATCTCGTGCTTACTAGATTTCAACGTTTGTTCATTTTGGCGAGCAAAAATTCAGTAATACCCTTGCTCCTTAACTGGAATTCTTACAGATTTCTGTAGGGCTTTCAACTAGGTCTGACTGTATAGTTCAATTACTGCTTAAGTTATTTGCTGAAAAAGTTCCCGTGTAAACTCATTCACCTGCTTAACCTATTTTCATGTGGAATTCTATACCTTCCAGGAAACCTGCTGCTCGAGCTGAATCCCTAAGACCATTCACGTTGGAATCCACCAGTGTTATCGCTGAAGATCGAAATGGCCTTCGCTGTTAAGTAGTATGACGTGTGATAATATTAGGGCATCCCTAGTTACAAAAAATCTGGACTTCTATCGGAACCAAACCAGCAATAGAAACAGTATACTCTGATGTGGCCAGCGCTCTTCCAGATGAGCTATTGCTCTCAGTTCAAACATCAAAATTTCCAACTTTCAGCGAAACTGCACATCTTAGCTGACAGAACAATTGCCGCGTCTAGGCTTGCTGTTCTTGTAGTTCGTCTGAATGTAACCGAAGTCTAGATTTGTCGCAGTTAGGTTCCCTGTAAAACCGTTAAATCTGCCGCACTGCTTTTGAGTAAAATATATTAAGTTTAGATGAAGGGACAATCCTATTTCATCACAATGAACTTGTAAGTGTGAGTGAATTTATAAATTTTGGCGACGAACAGTGAAATAATTTGGGTGTCTTCACTTGTATGTAGAAGCTCTAATTAAAGGCTTCACACATATTTTAATAGCAAACGCATACACATTATATTTGCCTTGATGGCATCCAGTAATCCAATGTTTAAATCCTTATTTTTGACCTACGTTTTGAAATTCTTCATTAAGTCATCTTCCAAAATGAACTTCCTCGGTGGTCCATATCGGAAAAAATGCTTGCCCCGACTGGCCAAATTTGAGATGGTGGCTGCTTTTATCTAGTTGTTTTTCCCTACCGAGTGAATGAGTCCGTTTCAAACATGTGCTAGAATTTCTCCGGTACTTCACGAACCCACAACGGTTGTTTCGTTTTACGGACACAGTTGTTTCGGTGCATCAAACAACTGGGTACATACTCCTAGATATTATTATGTATGCAGAGTGTGAAACTCTATTAAATCAGTAAAGTTCCGACAATTCAATTTACTCAAGTACAGGTTGTATGGTCTAGCATATTGCTTTGAAGTCCATCATTTAGTATGGAAATCACAAGATTCTTAACTGATAATTAGCCAGTGAATATGGAATACCATTTCAGTTTGTTTAGGAACGGCTTTTCTCTCCAAATGGATTAGGGCTGAGCTACATTCTAATAGAGAAAATGAAGATTGTTTTTCATTAAAAAACGTTCATCTGTTGTTGTTTGTCAGCTGTTGATGACCAACTATCATGAAGAAACAATGAATCTGCAGCACTGTTGCGCTTCGCTGTCTCCATGGAACTATTTCATCGGAAACAATCGGGAGTACTTATTTCGAATCGTGATTTATAAATGATCTGGACATCTGACGTCTGTTGTGAGCATTTGCAACGAATATACGTCGTTGATGTATTAAGTAAAGCGTTTCAACACGTACGGTATGATAAGCAGTTTTCTTGAGTTGAACATAAAACTGATCATTTGTCGCTGCTGCTTATCTTCCAACCTCCCCCATTTTTTCTCCTATATTAGTACCACGTCAAAACCGTGATGTTTGGTGGCATATTCTGAAACAAAGTGTGTAAGCGATAACCCCGGAATACCGGTGCATTTCTATTTAGCCGTCTGAGATACTGGGTGTTCCAACTTGCCCTCCATTCTGATATAACTGACACACTAGTATATTTCTTTACAGAAGGCTGGCCATCTGATACGGTTTTATTTAAGCTTTTAACACTATTGGTTTTGGTGTAATCTCTTCCAAACTGTCTCTAGTTGATAACTTAAAACACCGACAAAACTGGCGTGGTAAAATGGCTGTTCCAGATACATTCTATGGGTGGGTGATATATGTTAACATATTCGAAATAACTCGTGTTCAGCTGTTCATAAAATTAGGTCAAACGAAGCGGCGAGTTTTAGCACCGTCTATGGTTTATTGATGACTACATCATCTAATTATTTCTGGAACATCGAAAGTAGTTAAAAACTGGGCAAATCTTAATGATTATCTAGCATGCCCAAGTCAACAGTTAGTAACGTGCGAGAAAGACAAATAGTTTCAGCAGGATGATTTGTTTTGCACAAACTAATAGATGATCCAAGTCATATGAGCCTAGTGAACAATCCAGCGCAAGTAAACAATTAGTCACTGAATTTCAGCTAATTGACGTCGGTTCTGAATTTTTGCATCTTTATCAACTGATATTCATCCGGTTGAAAGGGTGTCAGTCCGCGTTGTATTCATTCATATGTGAAACTAGGGTGTGTGAGGTGTAATAGAAATGTTGGAATAACTGCTTCAGATTTACACCACAGGAAACGACTAATAAGTATGCGTGCTTCATTTGGTCATTCTTGAGAACCACTACACAACTTCCAGAAAACACATCCTCGAACTTCATCCGGCAATTTTTCACGCATCACACATCTACTAAAAAACAGAGTAGTTCCATCTTGATTTAACGGCTTTCTGCCACATACTTATACCAACTGAGCAATATGCTATTCTCGTCAATCTAAAATACACCACGTTTTAGTTCATACTCTTTTCACACTCCATTTTATAGTCTTTAACTCGATTGTGATTTACCTTCTCACTGATGTTTGTGTGTGTGTGTGTTACCCAAGGGAAGCGTTGATTAAAACGAAGCTAACAATAGTTGTTTGTTCTATATTGACAACAAGAACAGTTACCCACCTCAGTGTCAGATTTAGTAAGTAGATTCCGGGATGCGGGGAAGATTTCTTATGTTGTCTTACATATGGACTATCTGTGGTAGCATAGGTTGGAGGAACTGCGATTAACTGAACCGTGATGATACTCAAATTTGTAGTTTTATTAAGTTCACTCAACTCACTACGGGGTTATTCAGCTGTGTGCTGAAGTACTTGATGGCGAAAGCTCTCAAAATAATGAACTAATTCAGCAAAAGGATAAGCCGGTTTTTTGTGCCTATTTTTCTGCTGTCACAGCTAAATTTTATGGACGGATTCATACCAACTAAAGGACCCTGTTTGTGTAGAGTTTCAAAGTTTTAACTGCAATAAAAAGTTGATCATTTATAATTAATAGCTGCAACTTCAGCATCAAAAACGGAACATAGGAGGTCAGTGATGAACTGATAACAGACATGATTGTAGTCTACCTGGGTAACCGCATTGCGTTACTCCGACTAATCGTTGTCACGTCAGTGTTAAGTGAAACGGTTGCTTGCTATCACCAGGCATTACTGTAATGAGTGAATTCATCGGGTGGGATCTGCCATTCGTACTTTTGTTAGGTGACCACTTAAAAAAAGTTACGTCTACTTAGCTAGTAATAAAATGCGTGGTGGATGTAAAATGCGATATTTTCTCAAGCAAATGAAGTGGAAACTGTGGAACTTATTACATGACATTGGAAATCAAAGTTTGCTGACAACACGTTCATAGGAGTGTTTCTAGTGGTGAATATCAATAGAAAGAGACCGAGTGAATAACATCTAAGTGATATGACACAGTCTAGATATTGGCACGGGATTGGTTAATATGAAACCACGATCATCCTCAACAACTACATATACCAATACCGAAAAGTGTGACACTATTATATGTAGACTAAATATGGAAATAAGCGAGGGTCGTCTCTTCCAAACGATCAGATTTAAATTCATTTAAAATGGACGAATTCTTGCGCTTCCTATGTGAAAGCCTGTGATATATATTCTGTATAGAAAGTGCAGTGTAGATAGGCTTAGAAATATGAAACGATGATGACGTGACGCTGTTAAGGGTATGGCTTGCTTTGGTAAGTAATCCAACATTAAGTTTATTTACAGATATGTTTGCGAATAAACTGGCCGTACTAAAGGTCTGGCAAACCTCCCTTTATTGTGCTAATCCACTGAAGACGTTTTACCGTTTATTAGTCAGCTTATAACTGCGAATTGTCGAACTCTGAAACAGGTTAAGCCACAGAAATATTTTGCTTTGTCACACTAAACTAAACTGATCGTTTTATTGGCTTGGCTCAAATCCGGTCGAAAACCACTGAAGTTTACAGACTGAGCACTTTACAGTCGGTCTTGAACATCTGTTTCCCCATGGCAACAACACAATACCTCTCCAGAAAAAAGGTTCAATTATCAAAATACAAACCTGTGCGAACACTGCATTACTGAAGAGCAAAAGATGTCTAACGACAATGCTTATTTGAAATTAGTAAAAAGGCAGCAAAAGGACCAGTTGCCCACCGAACAACTCTGAGAACATGCGTCCAAGTTGATAATAGTCCGACTAGATGTGGATTTGAAACATTGTCGAGTGTCCCATTCTTCTAATTGATCCATGCATGGTTTTTTGCTTACTTGATTCCAGTCAGATACACACCCAAAGTACGCCGACTGCACACTTGGTTACCGATAGAAATGTAATGACTCGTAAATAAAACTCCAAACCGTAAACAAACCTGAAATGATGAACTGTGAGCGTGCGTTGTGCTAACGATACTTCGCACCTACATCGAGTTTGGTATCGAACGTGAACCGGTGGACCTCAACTGATTATATGAAATAGCTGGTATCAGACTAGACAGGAAGAATACCCGTTTCAATCGGTGCCCAGCCGTTAGCTTGAAAAAACTCGTATTACGCGAAGTAGGCAGTTGAGTGCAATCTACCCCGTGCGGCCCTGTTACTAACTAGTTCCGAAAACAATTGAGAGAAGAGAGATAAGGTGATTAACTTAATGGTGGGAATCGACGGACACTGGAGCAAGATATTGAGCTTAACTCCAAAGATAGCTAACAACAAGCACAACTTATAGAGAAAATGGCTTTTGACTAACTTTAGCCCGCACAGAGGGAGTTAAACGGAAGACTTTTGGCTGGCATTCAGTCAATACAACTTCACAGTCTTCAGTCGTGATTACATGCACATGTTGACACTTCTCTTCATTACACTATGTGCAAGGTTTTAGTAGTCTGGTCAGAAGGTAAGCACTGAGCTAGTCAGAAACTTACAGTAAACTTGGGGCTAAATATCCACAGAATCTTCCTCTTCTTAAGTTCATTTCCAGTCAGGATAAAGTGAAGAAACATAGTAGTGATGAAATTAAAGTAACCTGATTGCTACTAAGTAGTCAGGGATGTGGTTAATTTCAAGACGAACATCACTCATATTTAATCAGGGTACCTGCGATTAAAAACTTCTCGGCGAACTTCCTTCAGAAAGAGGAGCTTCACTCGAGCTATGCCACCGTCAAATACTCCCAATGATGTGTAGCCTTTCCATAGCCTGGATCAGAACTCCAACCTTGATTTCGTGGGGCAACCCCTTTGACTGTTGTCCCGTTAGCCTCACATCTGACGTATCCAAATAATCATACCTGAACTCTCAACCGCTGTAGCTCATGACTATTCATCAAGTTATCAGATCGTCTTGATAAGAGACAGTTAATGGTTGTTAATTCATATCAAGAATACTATGATTAACATTTCTGAGAGAGAATGAAAAGTTGCACTCCAATAAACTTGCTAGGTGCGAACAGAAATGATGTCAGCTACGGTTTGAACCGTGGAAATTGCGGGAATGCGTTTTTCCAAGGTTGCATTGTATGGTTGAGTTACCTAAAAGTGCGCCCCTGGAAATCGGATTCCTAAAATCCTGTTCTGTCAGAAATTTTAATTTGAGATTCCGCTGATGAATGGACTTGAAACTTCTTACTTATATTCTCCGCTAGACCGCACGCAGTTTCTTTTATTTAGCTAGCATAAATAAAGACTCCAAAAAATTTGTCGTTTTCCTCGTGCCTATGTAATATTGAGAACGTGTGATATGTTGTAGAAGGATTAAATTTGAAATAATGTACGCAGTTCTATTTTGGTCATGATTATTTGGTTAAGAACAGTAAACTCATGAGTGATACGTTATTGGTACACCAATATTACGTTAAAGTTTCTGAAGTATACCAGCTGATGGAAATCTGGACTCAGTCACATACGGACAAGTCTCATTGTATGATGAAGTCCCATTTTTAGCAAATAGTCCTGCTTTTTAATTCTCACACCAAGGCATACCTGATAATTGATGTTTCCTATGAAAAGCGTGAGGAGTGCAATATCTACAAACACAGACTTAAAATGGTATAATGCCCAACAGTAAATCCTGATTATAAAGTTATTCTTCGCGGTCAATCCTGCCCACCCAAACTGTGGACTTTTTATCCACGTCTCATCTGTCTGACCAGATTAGCGTTGACTAAAGTGGGCCCATTTTGTCCGAGTTTCGAGCCTTTCATCGATTCACCGTATTCACCAGACTGTTTCGATCATCGCTTAGTTTTACCATTACCATTATACTGACCGACAAAAAGTGTTCCACTTGAATAAAGTACATATACAACCAAAGAGCCATGTTATACTAAAATTAGCAAGTGAAGTGTAATGTGTTTGTTAATGTTTTTTGCAGAATAACAGTTGAGGATTAGAAACAAATTTATGAAATCCACGTCTTGTTATCTGGCTTCAGTTTGAATCGGTACTCTTCTAAGTGTAGACACACGGTTTTTTGTCAGCATGATCAGTCTGTCGCTCCCGTCCGTTGCTTCAGAAGAATTTCGCTGGTGTACTTTTGAGTTGAATCATATTTATCATTCTCACCAGTGTTGTGTACTGGATGTTGGTATCAAATTTTGTGCATTCTCCTATGTGTGATAATTGAAGTGGTTAAAATTCCTTTCTCGCCTGCTAAATTATTTTCATGTCTGACGTTCTTTTTAACAAAGTTCATTAACTTTGGCTTCCCTGCAGTGCTGGCACGTTTACTGCCTCTTATTGGTGACAAAACTATGTAAGGTTGCATATACTGACAGCTCAACAAGAATCAAATCTCGGTCTCCCTTTTCACTGCAGACACTTCTAATGTCAGGCACATGTGTACACTCAGTTTTCGTTGTTACTATACAGCAAAACAGCTGTTTGCTTCACGTCAGAGAAGTTGACCGTGCATTGTCTGATCGTGAAAGTGGCATTGACGGTAATATAGAATACCATCTGTTAAAATTAGTCCACATACTATGAGATGGCTTGATATCGTGTCTCTAAGCGGGTCAGATTTTCTGTTGATGAAATTGACAGAAAGTCAATTTACTACATAAATATTCAATCTCGCACTGGCAGGTGAGATCATGACTGCAATAGTTCACGCGAACGATAAACCACTTTGCCCTGCTTTATTTTACTACCATTCTGAAAACAGTTCAAAGAAAACATTATGCTGATATTTAGTATGCGGTTTGTATTTCATAGACGGACTATAAAGTCCACTAGGCGACTGACTGGTAGAAAATGACCGTGTTCACATTAGAGTAGAATTCACTTTCAATAACTCGTTTACATTACTTACAGCTATTTCTAACCATCATCATAACTGCAGTCAGTAAAACAGTTTTCATCCTGTGATATGTGAATACTCGGGCATTTTATCGGGACACGAAAGTATATCGTAGGTTGAATTAATGCCGGCATTTACATCATTATTCAGTCTAACCTCGTCAAAAATATCAATATGTCAAAATAAGTATTACGCCAAGTAAACAATAGTTTTGAATATGGTGTACGCTAAGATTTCTATTTGTTTATTAAAGTCAGCTATTACGATTCAAACTTGACGTTGACCAGTAGGCAGGAGCGGAATATTCTCTCAGTATAATGCAATGAATTAATGAACCTTATTGTTTTTCTTCTCAGATCGGAATGCATTTCATTCTCATATGTAGGTGAGCGGAAAATCGTTGAATGTCTACAGAACATGCTGAGCACCTTATCTTTAACATGTTACACTTGGTAACGTCAATCAGTCTAACGAAGCCGGAATGAGCGTTGTAATATTTTGGAGCCGACGTCCACTGTTGTCTTGTTTAATATTCCCTTCCCAAGAAAGTGACGACAGGCAAGGGTTGTCGTATAACGGCTGGATACAGATAACTGTCGCATGTGTACCATTCACGAAATGATTAATAATTATGCAATTATTTCTGTGGAGAACCGGGAGTTGTTTCCTTTGCCAAACAAGCTGTCAATTATCCTTTAGTTTTCTCGATTGATTTCCAAAAGTTGCCGACAAACAGAGCTTAGTATTGCGTTGTCTGAGAGGTGCAACGTGTGCAGCAGTGACACACGGTACAAAAACTCAAAAAGTGCCGCCTCCTTGAACAAATTTTTGGAGTGTGAGAGATTGAAGGCGGTCGGCAACTGGGACATACTCTGCAGCCATAACATTTGTATGCATTGCATCACACTAACTTTCCTTCGTTTCTATCGTGTTGTTCGTTCTAATGAACAGTGTCGGCAGATTTCTCTCTGGGGCACAAATTTCCGGCGCACTGTCTAAAACGCAAGGACACATTGCACAACGTCACCATACAACCGTCATTGTAAGACCACCAGTTAACAGGTGATTTTGACATCACTTTTTTCTGTGTGATTTTATGTAAGCGCTGAACAACGGAAATTTTCACCTCTAGTTGATCGTTCAAATCCATCCTTCCGGTTAATTGAGTTGACAGATTACCTCCGTGACAGCAAGTGACTAATGCCTTCAGCCACTAATTTTCACATCAATAGAGCACTTGACGGAAGAAAAATGATCAAAGTGCAATTGGTAACCGTCGTTAGGAACAAATTTTTATCTACCATGGCCTCTCACCTATGCATCGAACTCTAAGACTCATAAGGGTCAAGTTGTCAGCTGCATGTTTTCAGTGATAAAATCACTGTGGTGATAGCCTTACAGACGGAGAAGGTCGGATCAAATTTTACTCTAAATAAGTCGATTGTGCTGGGTAGAGAAGGATAGAGTGTGACAGATAACAAACATCAACGATAACGATGCAAGTGCACACATGTGGAATGGGACTGCAGAGAAAAGGAGGCCACTTTCACTGGGAAGACGGATGATGGACAGCTACGATAACAACATTCGAATATAAAATATCAGAGGTATGATGACCAGTGCAGATGATGAAAGCCTGTACATGCAGTCTTTCCTTTAGCTGCACGGGCCCATTAAGGATGTTAGGACTTATAATCGAAATGACATGTCCCAGCTGGTTGATACAAAACATTTACATGGACAACTACACTAGTAAAACAGCACCAAGTATTGTAAACAGACCACAGGCAAAAGTTCACTCAAGATTGTCAATCAGCAATTTCCGAGTTACTCCATTATAAACCGAATTGTAATTTAGAACAATTTTGGTGACAGGTCGCGATGTTTGCTCTATCTATCGTTGTTTAGTGCAATATGGTACGTCGTCATTTCGTTCTAATCGAAGAGTACGCCTGAAAAGTCTACAGCAATGTCTTTTTGATTTAATTGCTTGCGAAAAAGAGTCTGAATAGCTTCAATAATTTTTAATCATTCCTTTCGTAATTGGGTTCGCTTGTTTAAATTTGTGATCCATTTTTTATGTCGTTTGTACAACATTGAACGTTTTGATCAAAGTATTAAGGAGGGTTGGTTACCTGCAAGAAAAAGCTAATCGGATTGTTTCACACCTGACGCTTCCAATTTTTAATTGAAGAATATAACTTTTAGATATTTGTTCATAATGTTGTTCGATTTGAGACTGGAATTTACCACTATGTAAATCACATGAGTGTTATTTTCCTAACAGAGCACCACGTGCCAATATAACAATTCTACATGTTACTTATCTATGATGATGTGTGCTTTGAGCAAGCCTAACGTTCTGTTGAACGGTTCACTATTTAAACTAGCTTTTTGACAGGTTTACATCAACAAGAAGCAACTTCTGTGAGTTTCACGGGTATCGTTGATTATATGTGGCGCAAGTCCTCTTTAAATCTAAGAGTTCTGTATTTTCCTCTAGCTGAATACACCATCGGAGGCATTCGATTTCATAAACATCATGTCAGTTTTCCCTCCGTCAGCTGCCAGAACGTTGTTCAGTAATACAAACATTCCCCCTTTTCCAAAGTTATCAATCTACGTTAACAGGGAAGCTACCATATCTTGTCAGTACACACACTTGTGGCTGCAAGCCTACGCTTAGAATTCTGTACACCTACCAACAAAGAAATCAATCAGTACTTTCAAACCTAATTACAGATGTCGAAAAGGTGTGATGTGTTCTTTTGGGTGATTGTAAAACATACCTGGTCGGATCAAATTGTTTGTGTGGACGGCTAATAACTCTTTTTGGATCTCCATATATATTTGCCCGAGTTAGACTTCGTGGGTTTTTTTGACGCCCTCTATATCAGTTTGAGAAAATGTTGTTAGACGTTTGATTGTTCATTTGGTTCGATAGTGTGCTAGTACCGCCCTATCTCTGGGACTACTCAGAGTAGTCACCGCTGATAGGTCTTTGCTGAAGTAGGTTCCCTAACTTAACTAAAAGTAATCCATTTTGACAGTGAGATCTAAAAGAACAGTAATAAAATACAGACATCTTTTTTCCCAAAACCTCCAATAATTACTTTTTTTCACAGATTACCTTTCAAATTCTTCTCTGTTCATACTGTGATTTCATCACGTTATACAAAAGTCAGGCTGCTGTTCCCGATCAATCACACGGAACTGTTCAAAAATGTGAGTCAACACTCCTTTTCATGCCCAAGTTTAATAATCAAAGCTAATTTTCTTTTCACCTGCTCTAATCGTCTTTCGAAGAAGCGTCCTTTTTACCTTTTGTCTGCCTCGTATTTTCCACTAGTTTGACAAATAATCATTCGCAGTGTGCATTTGAGCACGTGTTGATTAAGTGATCCCTCTGTTTTTTTCAGCGTTTGGTTTTAAGAAGGCAGGAACAATACACTCGCATTCAGGTCGATAACATCGGGATGCATGAGTTCCTAGCAGTTTCCACCTTTTCCCCACTTACGTCAAAACCAATGGATTGTACCAAGCTTTAGCAGAACTGTATCCACTGTAAGAAGCTCCCAATATGCTTATGTAAGTAGCTTCTTCGACAGAAAATATGCCAGTCAAAAACTGTCGTGCTACCCGTAAAGAAGAATAAGCTGGACGAATATACTTATTGTCAATTTCAATACAACATGTACGTAAGTGGATAAGCCCAACTTGATGTACTAGCATTGACGCACCGAATTAAGCTCAAAAATTCTTTTACCGTGCTTCAACAGACCAAACACATTAGCACAGTGAGCTCAGTAAACAACGACTGTTTATGCTTGAGTCATGACCACGAACGGGGCAAACAGGAAGACTCGAAAAGACGTAACACAAAAGGAATACGACTTGCTTAGAAGACAATTTCCATAGATGTCACCATCGTCAAAGATATTTATCCCACTGTGAGTCAGAAATCACATTTGTACCGACTGCTGACTGTTCGCAAATCCGTTGTTTCTTTAAGACCGATGTTAATCCTGTTCAAAACTCTATAGAATAAGCGAGACAAGTGACTCGCGGATTTGAAAAAATTCAACGCAAAATCACGTAATTCAAAAATGTCCAGAGGACAGCACGAAAGCTTCTAAACACTAGCTGTGCAATTGTCAAACGTGTGTTCCGCTGAATACTATGCCCGTTTATATAAAGATACCCCCATAAGGCATAAGCGGTTACCCTGCCGCATTATGCAAGATCGAACTAGACAGAGATGAAAATCCTGAGAAGCGAATTTGAACATCTGTTGTTACTGTATACATTCATTGTGAACCTTAAATTTGGAGACTGAATATGTCTGTCAGTCGATATGGTCTTCAGTAGCAAAGTTGCATTTAAACTTCACATTTCAGTTACCGATAAACTGGCTAGTCTGCTGTTTTGCAGAAAATACTATGATGAATTTCACTTAATCCGAAGTGATCAATTCTAAAGGAAGGATGTGCCTGGCCTAATATGGGTTTATGCTGAAAAATGAAATTAGCGGTAAATTGCTGTGCACAGACATCCAGAGGTTAAGGACGAGGTTTGGCTCTTCACCGTGCCACCTAACAGAAAGTACATGGGCGGGCAAACATGTTTACCTCGAAGGCTTTTTGCACTTGCCTTCGATATGGACAAATTATTAAGAACAACAATTAACCATGAGGACTTCCGCAGAAATTCTGCCACAGCAATGTGCACAACCAGTCTGCATCAACCGTTTCTAAGGTAGTATTGACTACACGAGTTACGTTTATATGAAAAGATTTGTGTCAGTTGACTAATCACCAGTTGAGAACTACATTTAATAATATAGAGAACTGACAAAAGGTTGAAATGACACGATTTATTCTGAGACAAATTTTGCTGCATCTCTAGTTGTTTTGACTCCAGACGAGTTTAAATGTATAGAATTGTAAACCACAAGACAATCACAAATGGCCCAAGTTCGAAATAAATTCATTTGCAACCATGACAAGATTAACGTCACAAAGATTTCTTCCTGTACGCACTAAACGGCATACCGTAGCAAGCGTTTGTTTCGACCTGTGAAGAGAACAGGAAATGACTTTGGTGAGTCGATCGCGTATCGCGTCATCATGTAAGACTTGGCAGTCGATGACACCGGCTTCTTCCGGGTGTTTGCTGTCAATTTGCCTGATTGTATGACCGTTTGTTGAACCCATTTCAGTAAGTGTTTGGCAACCCTGGTTCCCACTGGGCGCTCAGTTCTGCCAACATATGATGCTATGCATCTACATTCATATTCAGAGATTACGCTTGCTTTGGAGAACCGAGGCATCGGTTGAGTAGCCGGGAGTATGGGGATTCAGAACGTTCTGTGCACAATCACTGGCTTTGCCGTAAACGACGTACGCAAAACAGCTGACCTTAGGCAGTCTTCAACTAGTGGACAAACATTGTCTCCCTTGAACGGCATTTTTAAAACTATTGCCTCTTTGAAGAGTGTGGGTTGATATTTATTTTGCTCATTGTTCGTGTTCAATTTCTTACAAACCTCCTTGAATAGCTGTTGTCTCATAAGGTCTGCTCTATTTGACGGAGTTTATCATCCAGGATGTCACTAGTACAAAGCTGCCCGTCCCGTTCAAATAACGGTCCTACCAATTCTCTTTCATATGTTACCCAAACAAAGCTATCCAAATGTAAGTACTGATCGGTCCTCGTATTTTTTCGATATACAGCAAGTTGAGTGGATTCACCTGTTCTCTTATTCATACTGATATCCAGAAACGGCATTCAGCCATTGGTCTCACTTTCTAAAGTGCAACGAATGTTTGGATGTACAGAGTTCTTTTGGTCTGACAAGCCTGTTTTCTCCGTCAGATCTTTTGTCTTCATAAATATGTCAACATATATTCTATAGAAGACCGAACTATCGAATTTGTTCAACATTTACATTTCCAGTTCGGCCACAAAGATATCGGTTAGAGTTAGACCATGTTAACTGCCCACAAATCTGACGATAAGCATAAAGTAGAGAACTGAAGCTTAAGTTAGAAGTACACGTTCTAGTTCACCTCCCGAGGTTATAATGTTTGTTTGATTTGTGGTCATATAAGATGGCAAAAGTGATGATTTCTTTCAATGGCACACTTGTAAACAAAGATTCTGTGAACAACGAAGCCATGTGTTTGCCAGATACGTTGAGATTTTGTAACAGCGCAGCTAGATAAAAGCTGTCTTCCAAGTAGTACCTTGTTATAGAATCTTGCACCGGTCCCAGTAATTTTACCAACCATTTTACCAGTATATGCGCCGGAGACTTGGACATGACCAATGTTGGTCTTAACAGAAATTCAGAATTATGCACTTTGGGGAGCCCATAAGTCTAAGAAATTTAACTTCCACACGGTTTGAGCCTTTTCAAAGTGGTGTTGTCTATAAAGTTGCTGTCAATCAGCAGTCGTGATGCTTAGTTAACCCGTCATTCTAAGTCTGCTAAGTCATCGGTTTTCTCGTCCATCACAAACCTTCAACGATCACTGAGAACTGAAAGAATCTTGTCAATGTATTCCGCAATATCCATTACTACTGCTCCAGTTTTCATGTCAGCGTGAATACTGATTTGGTGCTTCATCGTCCAGTAAGCGTTCAAGAGCATTGCAGGACGCTTCTGACGACTAGGAATGATTCTAAACTGATTCTCACTATCGACAAGTTTCACTCTAAACCAATTATTATTGCGTTCCGAAACCAGTTGAGTTTCAGAGAGCTGTTGGTAGAAGTTCTCAAACTATGCATTTGACTCTGTAGCAGTTAGTTTGATAGGGAAAGTAGAGAATGGTAAATCAAGAGACAACGCCTTAAGCTGCAACTTACCCAACCCTATGGACAATAAATTCACTACATATTTGTTTGGGGTTTCAGAGAAATGTTCGTTGACTAAGTCACGATTCAAGGAATTTTCGAACTCACTTGTGGTAGACAGCTTAGTTCTTCTCACAGCATTCATTCGACCTACCACACACCGTCCCCTCGTTTTGTGCTTAGAGAAAGAACCGTTTGTGACATTTATGTTGCCGTGGTAGCAACTGAATTTGTTTCGAAATTTAGCCATTTGTGATTGGTTTGTGGTTTACAATTCTGTACACATAATAGAGATGCAGCGAAATTTGCCTGAGTGTAAATCGTGTCACTTCAGTGTTCCGTCTACTCCATTCAAATCTGCAATGAGAAATTGTTGTTTCAGATATACAAAACCGTTATGATTCTCATACCATCCCTCAAACAAGCAGTTTCTCAACTCTCGACGTAAAACTTTACTTATGAACACTAGTGCAGATGTACCATATAAATTTTAGTATGTGAGCTTCAGGCTGGAGCTAGAATAAACAGGCGTCTACCAAGATAGGCGTAAGATAACCAGCTACAAAAGCTTGTACGTCATTGAACAAGGAGCATCATTCGATGACAAGGTATGGCTGGTCAAAGTAACAGCTTCGTCACAATTCCAGTCCACAACAAACTTCTGTTAGGGTACGGTAGGATTGTCTCAGTTCGACACCGAAGTTTTGGTTGGGCGATCAAGAAAGCTGTTTGTGTTTTTGGTGCTTCTTGAGTAGAAAATGTACTATTGTAGTGAGAAGGCGTCCAATAAAGCACAATCTTTATTGCCCAAATCGCTGGTCACATGCAACGCGCGCTCTCTCGTTTATGAGTCGTAATTCCAACCCGCAGCACCCCCCGGTTTCCGTTCACACGTCGTGTGCACTTCTGACCGGTTTACGTGTGTGACCGGTGCCTTCTATCGGAGGGTTTTCCGCTTGCCATTCCTCGTCTGTTTGTCCGATTTCGTTGCGCGATGGCTCGTCCGGCTGCTCGTGCTGTCCGCCATCCACTCAATGTTGGCCTTGACCGTATTCCAACATCGTGTCGAGATGTTCCGCTAAATGTTGGAAAACCACGCCTCCGATCTGGCCGTCTGTCGTATTTCGCCTGCCCTGCCTCGCCCGTTCATCCGATCCACTCGAGCGATGATTCATCCGGTCGCGCACGTTGTTCTTGATCCGATCGCAGCAGGCTTTTGAAAGTATCTCCCCCGCGTTGAAGTATTCGGTCGAGCGCTCGAAAACTCGCACCTCCGACCTGACAATCCACCAAACTATGACCAGTGCTTTCCTCCTGATGTGATTTGGTTATTTACCTTTGAAAAGTTTACAGTAAAAATCTACACGAATATAAAACTGGCTCTAATGCAATTAATGCAATATCATTCTCCTCTGTTAATTCATCAGTTCGTGAAACAGTGGAATAGTAATGACACTGACTGAATTTTGTACAAACGGTTAGGCCGACTAATAACGGCAATTTGAGAAACGTTGATCAGGTTGATGTTACTTGTACACGTATTTAAATAAGATAACCAGCACTACGATGAAAAGTGATCGCTTAGTGCAAGTGGTTTCACTGATGTTTTATGTTCAGGACGTAAGGAGTTTCGGGTCAAACAGTTCCGATGTTGATATCACATTTGCAAGCATGAGTATTGCTCCAAAATACCGAAATGGCGGAGATGCATAAGCAACACAGGTACCAAAGAAAGTAGCAAAATTTGTTAGTTTCAACGAAATCAGAGTATTGATTTTCAGAGACCGGGTTTTGAATGTACTAACAATGATTCGCGGTTTTCCTTTAGGTTCCTAAGTAACAACCTTCTTCCCGTAACGCAAACATTTTATGCTTCCAGGTTCTTGATAACATTAGAGTGGTAGGTTCCCCACCAAAAAACTAACAGCAGTAAGACCACTCCATTTATCTATTCCTTCCGTCAAATACTTATTATTCTGGTAGGTATATTACACTGAGAAGCACTGTAAGCAAAACAATACGTTTAATCTAATTTCACATATGAATTTTTAACGGTATGTTTTGTACGTATGCCGCCTCAACTCTTCTAACTTACTAACCTGTCTATTAACGGACGGCTTCGAAGACGACACTCACTTGGGTGACATACTGGTCAGTTACTTCGTTCGCTAATCCTGTCGTCTCGCATGACACCTGATGAAACAGACATGTTTGCACACCTCCTGTGTTCAGTCTCAGAATTATATTCTACTTTCGACTGGATAGTTCAAACCTGGAGCAGGACATAAAGATTCTACAGACTACTTTCATATTGCTGTAAAAATTAGGAATCCAGTTTATTCCACCGCTGTTTTTGCCACTGAAACAGACTGGGCGGTAAACAAGTTGCAAAGTCATGCACGCCCTCACAGATTGAGAACAACCTTTGTTGAAAACATTATGTTCGTGGTCAGTTTTATAAGCAACATCTGAAGTCGCTTCTTTTGTAAAAATTCGGCAGTCAATTTCCAATCTGATGCCCGTAAAGCTTGCTGACCAACTTTGGGACAGCGTGGGATATAGCGTTTTCCCCAAACGAGAGCTCTAACAGCAGTAATATGAGAGAAAACAACACAAAAAAGCATGAATCAAAGGCTCAATCAGTCATGTACACGACTTACAAAAGGAAATCTAAAACGGTAAAATAACACAGCAGCACGATCTACTATACAATTCAGTTTCACTCTGTGTGCTTGTTGGTTTTGACTGCATGTTACACTTTGAAAAATTTTGCAAGCTTGTCGTAGCTAGAAGGTTACCTACAAAATTCAATTGTAAGCTTTTTGCCAGTGTGTTGTAGGTGTATTGTAGTCGGTTGCCTAATTTTTGCTTACCTATTTTTCATTATTCTTCTGTTTGCCACTGACTGCGCTCTTAGTCAGATTACTCAAAAGTCCAGTCTTGCTGACCACCGGACTTTAGTCAAGAGCGTTGGAAAATATCTATGTCGGCCTTGAGTGGATTCTTCACTAGTTTTTTCCTATAACAGCATACCAGTTTCCTCATAGTTCACTGTTCGCATCCATTCTTTTGCTTGAAGTAGCGCTCTACTGACAGACATTTCAGTCTTCTTAGCGTTAGCATACATGTCAGATGCCCCAGCCTTGATGTTCTGGTTGATAGCCAACGTTCTTTAAATCACGCTGTTCGTGAACGCTCGTCGTAAACAAATCATCTGATTCGATCTCCCAGGGCGAGAAACCAAATGTGCATGTGTGCAGTCAATAGTAATCATACTCGGATTGTCTGTCATTTGTAATTTGTATTTGATTTTTGATGCCAAATTCAGGGTCTGCTCTCAGAAGACGAGGATAATGTGACTATGTGCATAATCTGTTCTAACGGACCAATTTTGCTTGATATTTTTATGCACCCTTGTATTTCAGTGTCTGAAAACTGAAGATATCGGTAACTTAGGGTTATAGATCTCAAAATGATCAGGAGAAAAAATCTTGAGGTATAATATTAACCGGACAATGTTTTCCTCAAAAGTGCGCTCTGGTGGAGTAAGAAGAATGTGAAATACCCGGTTGAAGTAGTTCGCTGATCTGTCAGTGCGGTTGACCGTAATCAATGGAGAATTTGTCTTTTTCATTGCATTAAAATAAGCCAACAGCGTAACAGTAGATGATTTTACATAACCACCGCTGTTTGTACGGGAGTTCGCGGAACAGAGTGGATGAACATGAAATGCAGTGAAACAAAAAACGAATGATGAACCAAGGTGATAATTACAAACTAGTGGGGATTAAGTCAACACACAATTGCACTCAAAGTGTACAATTGGACAAATAAGTAAGAAATGGCCGGGATAGAAAAGTTAGCAAACAGCATGTGAAAAGTGTACTTGAGATGATCTATCCCTTACGTCCAGCCGCTCACAACAAACAAATGTTTATACAAAATAATCTGGGCTATGTAGAGTGAGAAAAGGAATGTACCAAGACAAATTTTAGAGCCCTTGTCGACAAACTGCCACCAGTCATAGCAATTCAGACCGTCAAATCTGACGTTCTACCTAATATCCATAGAAACTGTAGAGTCCATAGTGGGACAACACTTCGTACAGCTTAGGGAAACAAAGAATAGCTGATCAGAGCAGGCTTTCATTGAAATATTTTATGTACATTTAGCAAACGCATTTCCACGTGAACATCAGAAATAAGGTTTTATTGGTGGTGTCAATCCAAATTTGATAGTAAACTTGCCCATATATTAAGTCATACACTACGTCATAGTTTAGGTCATAGAGTGACTGTTCAGTAAACAAAAATGTTAAAATTGTAAAACTGGAAAAAGAAGACGCTTTTTGGTTTCATCCTGATACGGCATAGAAGAAAAATGAAAACGTTTGTAATGAGGTTCAACAACAAGTGAGAGCGAATGAAGCGATTTTGAGAGTGTCGAGGCCATACGCATAGAGCAAAATTACAGAATTCGATGGGCTGTCGGAAAATATCCCAGGCATTCTAAAGGTTTGAATATCAAACTGACGGTTGAAGAAACAGGCAAGTATTCCGTGATAGGAGTTTAACACACCATGTACAGTAAACTGAAGGGTGATAGGCCATAAATGAAATCCATTGCGGCCGCTGCTGGTGCAAAACTGGCTATCCAGAGCGGAATGAGTTCGTCCATACAAACGGGGTGAAAAAGCTGCCACCTAATTATACAAAACTCCCCGTCACAAGCGATGTTCCTAAAAATGGTGACCAGAAGTGCAAAGGCATCTTGTAAACTGAAAGGTAACCAGCCTGAAACCCATTAAGACCACTTCTAGCTGGTGAGTCCCAACAAGAGCGAAATCAGTATCGGAGTGTTGTATCAAAGATGGGTATCGGAGAATGTTGAAACAAGGAAGCCAGTAAGATTAAAACAAATTGTTTGTCATCATATTTTTAAAATGCAAATGAGGACGTGCTGGTGTGTTATTTGACGTTATGTGTAGTTCTATCATAGGTAACACAAAATATCCGAAGTTGGTGGACTTTTTTGTTGAATTATTTACTCTGGGTTTTTTGGCCGGAATATAAATCTTGTGTGTCCATTATTCTCCAGTTAATCATGTGTGTACCACGTGATCGATGAACCTTATGAAGAGTAAGCTCACGTGCATCTAGCTGTGAAACATTTTTTTAATGCTTGTGATGTAAAGTCACCTTTTCACGAAGCTCTGTTCGAACTAGTATTTTAAGGTACAAACAGCTACACCGCGCCAAAAAGGAAGTTTTTTGAAAAGTCAACCAGATACAGTTGGTTTTGTATGTGGGTGGGTACGTTGCTTAAAAAATAACAAATTACCGGATCCGCTTTGCACTCACTTCAGATTCGTCAAGTTGCTTACGATCTGTTTATTGTTGGAACAAATTGTTACGCAAATGAAAAATGGTGTGATACGCAACGCCACTAGAAAAATTATTATTCACGTTTATTGCCTTCGTTACGTTAGACCAAACTTTCCTAGTAGTGGGTTACGCAGATTGATTTTTCGTAACCTCACAGTGTAATCGGTGCAGCGGAATGGTTGTAAATCACATGCAACAAGAGTTCAAACATGAAGACAATTTGATAACATTTGGAAGACCAGAAATTCCAAATAATCCTTTCGCACAAGAAAATGCTTGCTCTCTGCTTCAACAAAGGTTACAGGTAGACACCGACGCCGTAATTTATGTTTCGGACAAAAGAATGCATCAATGTATAACATTTAGGAAAGTGTGGATACGCACAGAATTGATAACATCCACAGGTGAAATGGTAATACTGTCGGGTAATGTGTTGTTGATTATGGCTGTAGTGGCGGTCTCTTTGACTATACAGAACAATTATTTCCATTAAAGCATCTAGGCAATAATTTCCCCCAGTCATAAGAAACTTTGTGCCATCATTTTACGACTGGCTGGATCGTTGCCACGAACTACAGATTTGCAGATTTACAAATTGCAATTAAAAAGGGTTCATGTCGCACGAATAATGAATCGCAAAATAGCAATCTTAATTAATCAGTAGCTACTGTTACGATGTGCATAGTTGCAAGCTAAATAATGTCCTTATTTATTCTCAAACCTTTCGTTGATATGCAAGTTTTGACAGAATCCCTTGAATTGAAATAGACTCCTTGGGAATCACTACCATTGTCAACCTTCCGTCAGATCAAAGTGTAACTTGGTGCTTTATTTGTTTCGATTAATTCCAGGACAGGCTGATAAAATGGGCACTGATAACAAACGACCAACTACCGTCCAACTTTGACGAATCTGTTCTCGGTTTATGTGAGGTAGAAGTCGGGATGACAATTACTTCTGCTTCACTAGAAAAGAGAAGGCAAATTATTCAATTCGACGATTATAGGTACAATATAAATCCCGTAAAATTTAAGGGCATCTACCTTCTTCCTATGGTCTTTCTTCCATTTAACCTTGAAGCACTGATTTCTTCGTCGAATTGCTGCTCCTCAACAAGCATCGAGATTTCAGAAATGCTAATATGGTTTTTCTATTCTGAACTATGACGCTGTGCGCCTGCGTATGTAGCGGTTCAAACTAACACCTAAACAAAACGCGCAAAATTGCAGGGCGCGTCAACTTTAGAAAGCAACCACAGATTAAAAACATTCGTTGTTCCGGAAAATGCGTGCGAAGACATGTTAAGTTGGCTTAATTTTGTTGCCAGAAATTTCCCGAAGGACTACTCCTTTTCCAAAGATTAACCGTTAGTTATGGAGACTATTAAAAGTGCCCTAGTAATTCAAGCTAAAAATCTGTTGATGAGCTCCAAGTACTACAACGAATTCCTCATCATCTAGAAAAACTGGCATTGACCTTTCAAACGAAGTCCCCATAAAACAAATTTTAGCGCTGCCATGGTTATGCCATGGAAAGAAGTACCAGCTCGGTATCCTTGACAATACAAACTAGTGGTGGTTCAATGCACGGCCTTTGTTCGAACTGATTTCGCTGTATCTCAGCAACCGGTATTTGATATTTATGGAGGCCTAACGTAATCTGTGTATTAGCTGGTAAACATTTGAGCCTCTTTGTGCTAAAGATTCCTATACACCCCTCTCATAATCAATCTCGGCTCAATAATTCGGCACCAACTCGGCGGTGCGATAACGACACTGTAAGGTACTGGCTCATTTTTTAAAGGACATTTATAGCTGTTGAAAAGATAAGCAAATACGTCTGAACTGAAAATGACAAAATATTCACAACAATATCACTTACGGAGGGTGTCCTGCCCAAATGTGAAATAAATCCACGAGCACTACCTAGGTAGTGCTAATTTAATAAACAGTTCCTATTCCACACACTGTGGGTGCAGTTCCACCTACATATGAGTGACTACGAGGCAGACGTAAGTCAGGTTGGCAAAACATTTACCTAAGTGAGCGTGAAACCGCGTCAGCCAGCCCGTTGGAATTTGTGCAAACGACGCCAGAGGTCACTCACACAAGTCACCAACTTCATTCATTACGCGTCATATGCTCATGAAACAGGCCAACCGCCGCCATTCTCAGTCACGTTCACGCACCGGAATAAATGCTTACTCCACTTTTCTGAAGCAGTTGCTACTAAACGATTGAAATCGCCATTGTGTGCAAAAGCAGCCGTTTATTAACTTTGATAGTGTTCATGGATTTTTATTTTCTTTCACGCATACCTCTGCAGGACACTCCATAAGCGCCAGTGTTGTGCACAATTTGTAATTTTCATTTCGGCAATATTTGCTTCATATGATGCAGCGAAATCAGTTCGAGCAAATTTCATGCAAAATACCATTACTAACTTGTCTTTCAATGTTCATTTCGAGAAACGCTTGCTCCAGCTCAAAAGCCCCTAATCACAACCATGTGTCTGAAGTAAGCAACCTGTGTTCTCGTAGACATTCCACTGGTAATCAGTTACATTTTGTGTCTAATATTAATACAGTATGAACTATGTTGATATTTATGTAATATTGGAAAATATTGTGTGCTTCGACACTCAGTTAATTATGCACAATATTTGATGAATCGCGGTTGTCTGGACGGGACAGCTGCGATCGAATACTGACGGCATGTATGCACTTACCGTACGAATGAGTCAGGTATCTGATACACAGAGCCAAACTTAACTCATACACGCCTTGCATATTCTGCGTTTATTTAACAACTGGACGTCATGGAGACACCATAGGTGACAGAGAGTGACGAATACAATGAGTGCTTTCGCTGCCCTCGTGAACACTTAGTCAACCGTGATAAAATCTAACAAGATAGCAGTATGCAGGTAGGTGAAGCAATCGATATTCTCCAGTGCCTTGCCAGCAGTAACAAAAAAGAATCAAAACCAATCCAATCTTGTAACAATATCCGAAAGCAGGAAGGTGCAAACTGCACACCACACAGACCAGGCATATCGCTTAACTGATTCAACAGAGTTTTCTTGTCCTCTGTAGAATTGTGTAAATTGACGGTATCAAATACTCAGTGTCAGTCAGAAGACTACTCAGAGTAAGCCCCATCTCGAGATCCTCAAAAACTCTGAGTGCTTCTTCCAGGAAATTGTTGATCCCATGTTTGAAAAGAAAGCAGGAAACCGGGTACCGCGGATGAATGTCATCTGAGCTGCATACCGCTCGATGTAGTTGCCCACAAATTCGCTGTACACTCACGACAAGCATAACACGTTTTTTACAAATTGACTTACTTAGCTGGAACCAAACTGTGACGAGGATAGTCCCAGAAAGCGTGATCCCAACCGAGTCGGAAGCACATCTGAGTTCCAAAATCCAAAACCGTTGAGGGAGGCAAGAACCTTCAAAGCTTCACCGTCTGTCGCAGTGTGAAAGCACGACACATACACTTGTGACCAGGGTGGAAACTTACCCGTTATTTTCTTAGGTAGTCCTCATTCTGAGTCTAAAGTCTCCGTATTATAAACCCCACGAGTATCTTGGATGTGGTATTAACATCGCTTATATCTCTGTGGCTGTCACGAGATGTCCCCACTGATTTTTAGAAATGGGAATGATTGTTGGTATTTACCAGCTGTAAGAGTGCTCTTCAGTCGTCCATGTGGAATAAAGTACAGTCAAATCAGACAACAGTCTTTCATCGCCATCTTCAAAAACCGTCGGATAAAGAAGATTCGAACCTTCATTACGTTTCAATATTTTAAGCTCCGAAGCACTTTGGTTTCCGACGGAGGATCATCCGGAATGTTATAAGTAACTAACTAACCACACATTGCTCAGCACCTGCGGCTTAATGAGTGAGCTCAGTACGGTTGAAATGTACTTCACATTGCTCAGTCCATTTGTCAAGACACTGCAACAAGCAATGAATTCATCACTTATCCTTCCCACATGCACAGCCCCAATGACATCTCATCGATGGCCAGTGAAACGATAAATCATGAAAAACGTCACCGAAGCTTCCCCAACAAAACTATCTTGTTCCTTCCTTTGGCCTGCTCAAAAAAACAAGCTCCAAGGTCATCACGTAGACTTTTCATGAGTTTACAATCCGATTTGCAGCGTGTCATGGGGTCAGTGGAGGTTCGCTCACGGAATCAGCATAAACCAGTTCAGTCACATCTGTGGAGCCCTTCTGGATAAAACGTTTCTCGATAGGTTCACATACCTTTCGAATCGTTTACCAAGTGTTCGTTCGGATCACTCGATTGTTGTGACCTGAGCAGTTTGACGACTACTTTGTATACCCTCGTCGTTCAATGTCTAACTGATCACTTTGCGTTCGTGGGTCAATGAGCTTTGAGTGAACGATAAAGCAAAACGGACATGAACAACGGTATGATTTGAGTCGAGGTAGTAACTCCAAAATGAACGAAAATCCTTTCTGGGGTGGCGCTATCGATGGATGACGGTGATATGATCAATTTGTCTCCGTTGTTGAGCTGCACAGGGCACTCTACCAAATGAGCTAAGACACAAAGCCGAGAGCTCAGAAAGTGTAAATCTGGATTCAGTTACCCGCTCGATCCACTGTATCATATGGAATGCACAAGGTGTTCCAATGAATTGTCTGCCCAGGCAGGACTTCCGAAACAGCACACGCTGGAATACACCAGCGTCACTGTTAAGCACTTAAACTGTATTACTCAAAAGTAGGCCGACCGAATTTGACTAAAGTGCTAAGTCTGACGGAAAAGGGGCTGTAATACACGGGGATCCAGTAAGGTCCCTGTTCTAGAGCTCACCACAATCCCCACTCCAACCTGACCACGTGATTTAGTATCTTTGTCATCCTGAGAGAAAACCTCCAGCCAATATCATTCTGTACATAGAAATTCAAATAAACAACAACGTTTGTATAATGAGGGCACATTTCGAAGACGTGTCACATCCAGTTTCCGACTGGAGACTGCATTTGTTAGAGCAGTTTTCCCACCACACTTCTTGGAAGTTCAAAGTGTTAAGGTTAGAACGTTAGAAGTGCCTAATTTCACCGAATGTCTTCGCTTTAAGATAGTATAATGAAGAACGAAGTAATTATAAGAAACCAAAAAAGAGTGAACTGGTTTGTCGGGGCAAAGAGAGCTTTTGATGCTTCCTGGCTGTTTATTATGTGAAGCAGCTTGCCTGAGAAATCACCTTGCCGGCACTGAGTTAAGCGTATGACCGGCAAGACAACGGGAAATAGTTTTCTATACAATGTACGCTCCCCAGAGCCAATGGTACAACAGTTCGACACAAATGACAGTAAGAAGCTTGTCTAGCCCAAGGGCATTCCTATACGGTTAGTCGCTTCACATGAAAATCGAGCAATATAACATTGTCTTTTGATGATTTCTATTTGAACTACATCGAACAGTTTTACCTGGAAGGATCGAAGTTTTGGTGAACATGGCCCTCCGGTTCAATGCAATACATATGCTTGACCACCACTTCAGAGTGACAGAATAGGCCAGGTTACAATGAGAGCAAAATTGTTTATTCTGTCTGAGCTAAAGACATCTCTGTGACAAGAAAGTAATTAGGTGCATTCATCTCTGATATTTTGCTATAGTAAGCAGCAAGATGACATGCTGCCTATAAGGTCTAAAGATATATAGAATACATTCCGAAACAGATTTCTTCATAAGGAACCATCCGTGAAAAACTGCTGCTTCTAATGCATCGACATTCATAAGAGTCATCAATAAGCTAAAATCTGCAAACTTATTTACTCTGACGATTTGCTGTATAATAGACACCAGCATTCTCGGTCGGCCGTCTATGCAGCAATAAAAATGTTGTTAACACCAGTGGTTAATGTTCGCGAGTAAGCACAGTTGAAGTCAACTTTAATCTGCGGATGCTTTAAGAAAGGTGACAGTCACTATCACGTACGTCCCACTCGTAGAACTCACACCACCAAATGTATTTACATCCAATAAACTGTCTTTGCCTTCATCTTGTGTATTTCGCCGCAATGTTTGTAGTGTCAGTCAACAATAAATTTATCATAAATTCCGAATTACCAACACAAACACTGGTATATAACTAGCATATTATTCATTACTATTGCAGCGATTTAAACAACAAGTTAACCTGAAAATCCTGCCGGCTGCTACCCTTATGGCAATCCAAAGGAAATGTAGACGGATTTTAGTATGCCTAGTGAAGTGTTTCACAGATCCGCACTGGAGAATGCCTAACTACCATTTCACAAACACAACAATTTGCAAAATGAATGTGATTACATTTTCAGGAAGCTGAATCCTTGTTGGGGCTAACCGGTGGCATTGTACAGTGAATATTCATATGTTAGCACTGAAAAGTCAAGCGAATTTTTGTGGTTTCCTGGATATTTTCTGGTAAATGCTGTTTGTGATGATGCTAAGAAATTCAACTGCAAACCGCAGGCAGAGTAAAGCTAAAAAGAGCCACTCAAATTGTACTTAAGCATACAACTTAGGTCACGGTATGGGCGATTCTCAACCATAATTCAGTGTGCAAGGTGAAACTGGTGTTTACTCACTACTAACTGGATCATGCCGAGAGTGTCTTTTGAAAAATTGAACGCGTACAAAACGTTTCTCATCAAATCTTGAGAAGATCATCTCGATAGCCCTGGTTAACGACACAGTTCCTTAGTTTGGTCATTTTAACAAACCTATTTTGAGACCTTTGGTGGAGATAGTGCGTATGGATATCTAACAAAATACCCCGGATGGATGTAACCCATTGAATCATACCATCTGAATCTGGATTCAATGACACGCCGGAAAGTGATAGGTGGCTTTTTGCAAAACATTTTACCATCCGATTTATGAAGTGTTTCAAGAATGACCAAAGTGGCCAGGGGCAAAAAAGTATAGAAATCACGAAGGCAAAAGCAGGCCTGTTTTGATCAATAATGTCAATTGTTTGTTGTAAATTCACTGTCGAGAAAGCAAGTAACCTGATGTTACTGAGTGGTCTACAGTAAATATTCCCCTTTCAAACTAGTCATCCAACTCCGTCATATGAAAACGCTGTGGACCAGTACTTCCCAAAATAGCCAACATATTTTCTTATAGGATACTGAAGCTTCATAACTGATTTTTACTGTATGTATGCAAATTTTGTCACTCGTAGACCACAGATCGAACGAGCGTGTGTGAACAGAACCAGTGTTCACCGAAACCAACATTCTTCAGGCAATCACTTTATTTTTCTTGCATAAATGGACACACTACATATACTTCCGATGTCTTAAGAATTTGTCTCTTGCTGATAAGATGATTGTGTGCCGATATTTTTCCATTTTTGCCACTCCTAATGTTGAATTACAAATGGATGTCTTCTTGTCACATGCCTACCAAAGTAATCCATCTTTCCTGTTGACATTTTAGTGTTCACGCTTCACCAAACCAAAGGGTAATTTACTGATTAGACAGACTACGCTACTAAATACACCGTCTTCCACGGTTTGGTTTTCGAAGGAAGACAGAACTTTTATCGTGAAGTTTGTACTGATATTTGTTTGCTTTTTTTTATAATGATATTTCAGTGTTATTCCAAAAACTATTTGGCGAAGCATACGTTTGTTGATAAATCCAGTCAACCAGCTACACCATTTCTTCGGAGCGCGCAAACTTTCTTTGGTGACCATTTCAGTTGGATATAGGGAAACCAATATTCCAAACGAGTTATATCTTCTGAAAATAAGGAGGTGAATAAGTAACCAATGGAATTAGAAAATTGCGCATAACTGAAGTGCACTGAAATATTAATATGATGCAAATTGGACTACAGAGTCACTGCCGGTAGCGGATTAATTTTTGTTCACTCGCTTGAGTTCGTAGCAAAAAGTCGACAATTGTAATAACCGGACATCAAGCTTCATCATGGACTAGGTGGGTATAGTCTCTCTTCCACGGAAAAACCATGGCGTACAACTATTTCCGACCATCCGTCATCATATCTGTAGAACCATATTGGTTTAACGGAGTCAAGACAACAGTTGTGTGACCAGAGTTGCCGGTGTAGAGGTTCAAGATTTTCTGTTGACGGATTCAATTATGAGTGGTGCGAAAGAATTGCGAATGTCATGAATAGACCTAAACGAAGGATTTAGTTCACGGTGTATAGGTGATCACATAGATGAGCGATGATAAAGCCAGTCAGTTTAGGTTGTTTAAACTGTATCTATAGCCAATCCTTGTTGCAAAATTCCCCATGATTTGACCCACATTCAGAATGTTCTTGTCTTTTGCAAATTCGAGTTTGTCAACTTGGACTCCCAGAATTTCCAAATTGTACTGTTTAAAAGATACGACACGCTCTCCTTTTTTAGTTTTCTCTGTGTGAAGAGAAGTCCTTTTCTCCTCACTACGCATCATTGGTTTGATACCCATATACTTGAGACTTTAGTAGCTATCTATCGATGCATCTGTCCGTGGACTGCGAATTTACAGTAGGGTTGGTCCTCGTCCCAAATTAGGTTCGAGAGAATTGCCGCATTGAGAGGAATATCAACGGCTTGCCTACAAAATTGTACATACTATGCTAGTAGGGCAGTTCTCATCCACAAATTCTAAGAAATCCTGACTGTTGGATACTCGGACATGGTCGTGAAATCAAAATATTTTGGCGAGTAGATATGAACAGGCAAGAATCAATGTTGTTAGTCAGGTAGCCTCAATAACAAGGATATGTCAATCAAGTGACTGGAAAATCAATTAGAAAGGAACGGCCACCGCAGCCAAAGAAAGAAAACTGGGACTTGTCATTTAGTAGCTGCGTTACAATGGTACAAGTTGATAAAATCTTTCACACTGTAATGTAGGACATAAGATTCTAACGGCGTAGAATTTTTCCGGATCACCTAAAAAATACAATCCTGACAATCGTCTAGGAGTACAGCCAGCAACAATTGTGGCCGTGGATTTAGGCGTGCATTCCGGAAAATAAGTATGGACGTCACAGACCGTGGTGACCTGACCAATGTCACTGCGACGAATAAAGCTTCGAATGCGCCGGCCATATTGGATTGTAGTTCGAAAATTTCCCCGATCACACACAAAAAACTGACTGTGGTTGGAGAGTTGCCAAATACCCCGGGAGCAATTTGACAAAAATGTTTGGAGATGCTCCGTTTTGTATCAAAAATCATGGTGATGTAGCGGTTAGCTCGAACTCCCGTCCAGAGCCATGATGAGAAACGGCTTGCTATTGATTCAACTGAGCATCGTTGTCCAAGAAAACGTAGGAGGTTTTCAGTGGATTCTAACTAAGGAGAAGTTTTCATTCATACCCAACAACTGAAAATGAAACAAAAAATATAGTTTTCATTCGGAAATCTTTTTTGACATCTCCCTGCATTTCTACCTCAAAAACTACATGCACCTACTGAGGGCGATTGTGACAGCTCTCGCATGTGTCCCAATTCGATCGTTCCCAGTGTGAGACCAAGCGACCAGTAAACATTATATGCTTGCTGGTAAGCGTGTGTACCTGAGGTGAAATCCTGACCGAAAAACGAATAGTTATGAACACTCAACAGAGCAAAACTCCAGGTATACACTTCTTATTGAAATCATCAGGTAGAACAATCTGTTTGCGTACTTGTTATAATCAGAAGTTAGTGTTGTTCACTCAATCACTAGTTGACATTTGGTATAAGAACTTCAAGCAGACAAATCAAATTCAAAAGGAATCGGAATGTAAGACGTGTTCGTCCGTTACGGAAATATCATCTACGCTGCATACGTGTTGCACGTTTTGACTAACTGCATCGAGTACTGACACGTAATCGGTCAACCCCAATTAAGTAGAAATCGTGCAACGTATGTATCCTGTTCGCTGCGTCCAAATTCGCAATAGAAAATGCCTCAGTCAAATAACTCACTTCCTCAAAATCGTGTATTCTGGAAACTCCGTAGTTATGTTGCGCCAAAATGTAAGCTAAGCTTGTCCGTGTGCATCCGGCTTTCTATTCTTCGTTTTCCGCAATGAAACTCCGTATGTCATAACATCGGAGTACAAGTGCAGATAGGCTGTGCCTTCCAGAACTACCCCACCTGTTCAAACAAATGTTATTTTGAAGAAACAATGTGACTAGCGGTCAAACTTAACGTGCTCTACTAAGCCACACAAGCCTAGTTCGATTGGATATAATGGGCAGAAAAAAGATTATGCTGATAATTTGTCTCACGCTCTCTCAGACCGAGAAGAAGTAAACAAACCAGTTGTGGAAAAGAACTAAACAGTTCTCACTGACAGTCAGATTGTAGACAGTACGGAGCGACTTTTGCAGTAAGGAGTAATTATGGCAATTGGGTTTAACTAACTCAAGCCAACCGGCCCAATCATTCCTCGCGTTTACGGTCTACCAAAGATCTACGAGCCGATCCAACCATTATAACCTATCCCCAAGATGTGCAACTTCCCTGTCGTGCGACTGCAGTGATTAGTACAACAGCTTGGACGGATTCGTCAGGACTTCTCGCCAAGTAGTCTACGTGGCACTTTCGATTCTGTTGCCAAGATCGGAAATATTGACATCCATAATAGATGCGACTTGTTCCTCAGACGTAACTTCACCGTTCACAACTACCCGCCTGCTAGAGACAAGCAATGTCAGCCGCGAACACGTCGAACAGTCTCACTAGAATATAAGCATACCAACATCAACATTTAATCAACTTCTGCTGCGTTGTACACTCAATAACCAATTCGAGTTCAACGGTGAGTTATATCACCGAATTGATAGAATCGCGGTGGAATATCCCACTCATCTCACTCACCACTAGCAGATATTTTTCATGGGCAAACTGGAACGTCAACAACTAAACCGTGCCATCGAAGAAATGTTTCTATCGACAATACGTAGATGAAATTCTTGCACTACCGAAATTGAACCGGGATAAAACCCACGTTATCAAAACATTCAAACATGCACATCGTCCCATCACATTTACTTTGGAACCAGAGTCAGATAGCACGTCTCATTGTCATTCCTAGTCGTAAGCCTGAAAATACAGGTAGATGGAATCCTGCAGCGCCCGATTCAGTGCAAGGTGAGGTGAACTGGAGAGTGCACACAATTTGCTAGTTCTGAGTCACCCAGAAAAAGAGCGTAACTCTGTCCGACGTCATATGAACAGAGCCAGGAAAATCTGATTCACAGAGACAGCGGGAAAGGACCTGAAACTAATCGCCAACGTGCTAAGAGAAAATGGTTATCCCGACCGCTTCATAACCCGGAGCATGATTGCCACTATGTCCGTAATCCGGTTATGATGATGGGAGAGAAGGTAGTTTTCACTCGTCTCCCATTAAAGGGTGACATTGTGACAGATCGACTGAATGTTTGACTTTATCACACTACTAGAACTGCTTTCACGACTGTAACATTTCGGAAGTAGTTCACTAATTTTTGCCCTGATTAGTTTAAATCTGAAAGACAAAGCACCTGTTCTCGACTCATCTATGCAGGTGTGTTCATTCTCCTGCCGTTTCGTCGTGTGAATATTCAGGTCGGACAGCCAAACATTTGTCCAAACGCATCGGAGAACACCACCCTGCCTAGCTCAGCACCGGCTTGGCCTAAATCATTAACAGCTCAGCAGTTGCCTATCTTGCTGAAACTGAACATCGTGTTGATTTAAAGCGATCCTCCCGCTTATTTCACACAATTCCGGCCAACCCTTCGAAGTTGGTGAAAAAATGAGTGCTAGCTACCGCAAAATCGGTTGCTATTTGACTGTGCAATTCGGTCGGTTGTTCGAGGTGGAATTCTGTGGAAATCCCGCAGATGCCTTCGTCAAATTCAGCGGATTTCACAGGAAGGAGATGAAGGCTTACAATACAAACGATGGTTAGTTTTGAAGTGTAATTCACAACCTAGCACAGAGAATTTAGAATGTTTGAAATCGGTATGCATCAACACGATGCCCTTTATGAGACGGAGTAGGTTGAACTTTCTGCCAAGAAATCACTTTTCAGTGTCAAGTTGCTCAGCTCTAATTTCTTGGAAATAAGAGTTATGCCTTTTACAGCCTTTCAAAGATTCTTCACTTCCACTGTGTCCTTTACTCCCACCGAGTGCACAACCGTTTTTAAGAACGTATCTGGTCTGTGTCAAACTGAATAAGTAGATTCGACAGTCTTAAGAAGAATGCCATGATTGTTAAATGTTGAAATATTACAATAATCATGTCACCAAGAATCGAACGGCTTGAGGCCGCCTGATTTATTGAACTCCCCACAGCATTGAAAGTATCCGAAGTACTACTTCTTATCCGAATTAAAACGAAAAGCACGGATTCCGGCTAACTGTCTTACTTGGCTCACGTCCAACCACCGCTAATGTCGCTTGTCTGACTAATTTCAATATGTCCTCGTTTGACAGCAAAGCTGGAGCTATTCCCAAGTTTCCTTATTGATAACTGCGTTTTTAAGTCATGTCAGAGACGAGTCATCCTAAATCCCCAACGATTCTAATATTCCGACATTTTGCACGTGATTGCTGCACGAGCCGACGCGAATTAACCAGACTTGGAAACCAAACCTAATTGTCACTCAACAGTAGCTCTGTTGTTCTGTAGAGAACATATTTTATCCCTCTAGTTCTCAATTCCTACACAGTATCCACACGTTCTTAGCATTGTGTTGTTAGGCTTTCAACAACCAAATCGTCTTCCTTTGTCCACATAATTTGACAGATCATCCGGAGTATCAAGTTGCTCAGAGTCAACTAGGTGGTCTCCTAATACATCTGGATATATTACTTTTTTGTTTCTCCTTGTGAAACGGTATCAATAGGCGGATCTTCTCGTTGCATGTCTGCATTATATCCATCTCTGCACGTACCTAATAGAACGCTATATCTGCTTTTCTTTGATAAGTATTCTGGGACCGCTGCAAGTAGCAGCATGCCACACTAAACCCACATTAATAATAGTTTTACAAGAGGCGGAAAATTCCCATCTACTAACACACGGCTTAGAACTCTCTCCACTTCGCATCACTTGATAAATTGAAGGATGTGTGTCTACTCACCGGAAGTAATATTTTTCCGTCGTTTACCTCATGTTGTTGTCAAAGTTTAGTACAGAACCGGCAAAGTTCTTAATATAACCATCACTTTGTAGTGGTGTACCCCATACCAAGTTTCATGGTTAGATTGCTTAAATGTGAGAGAATATCTGGCGGCTCACACCGTTTACTCTAACTGTCTACAAATTTTGTTTCTCAATTGTACACTAGGTACCCGTATAAAGTGTCTACTCACAATCCGCTTCACTGTTTTTATGTTATCCCATAGTTAATTCGAATTCTTACAAACACACACTTCCTGTTATTGAATTAAGCATGAAGGTGAACGAACGGTTTTTTTCTTGATCGATATCGTCCGTAAATATTCTATAAACATTCAACATGGTTTGTGTCGTCCACATATAATCATTTTACAAACAAAGCACAGTGAACTAATTACAATTTTTCGGCTGATGATATAAGTAGGCAGGTA
>QNGE01000130.1:8886-23286 GCA_008508345.1 Paragonimus westermani
CAGGAAGAGATGCCAACCATCTTCCAACCCCCAACCTGGAGGACCAGGAGACTGTGGTTTGTCAGACCTCTACCTGTTGGCCTGCCTGGTATGAGTAACTCTGTCCAGTTTAGCCCAAAAGGTCATAGAGATGCGCAAGCCGTCACACCACGTCAAGGTCCAGTCTCACCGTGACGGATTCGTAAACATAACCTACTTAGGACGAATTTGTGGGAAGATTTGCTGTGTTTAATCCTCTTTCTCTGTACCACGTAGCCTTTGTCGAGTGGGGCAACCAAGTGTGCAACGCGGCTGCTCATCAGCTTCTCACTTCAATTGCTTCCATACTTACTCCGCTTAGTGCGGCGTCGTACATCTTGTCCTTACTAGTGAGCGTGCTGTGGACGATACAAGTGCCGATCACTTTATCGGCAAACTTTATTTTTCTAGCTC
This sequence comes from Paragonimus westermani, assembly GCA_008508345.1. NCBI lineage: Eukaryota > Metazoa > Platyhelminthes > Trematoda > Plagiorchiida > Troglotrematidae > Paragonimus > Paragonimus westermani. The sequence continues at coordinate 9,319 of QNGE01000130.1, forward strand.
TGCTAATTCCGCTTATGTTTACCTGAAATCTCAACGGGAATTGATTTGAACTTGATTCAGTTGGTCATGATGTGTGTGGATGACACAAATCTGAGGCCAAATTTGGGGAGGTTTCTGGTGAGCCTCAAATCTCTTTCATATGCATCGCAGAATATAGGCGTCATTGATGAGCCGCAAGCACAAGAAGATGATTCTGTCACGACCGTGCTTTCATCGACTTCTGGTGTTTACCAGCCACCCAAATTGAATCCGGTTTTTTACGGTTGTCTGTTCTGAAATTGCTGACTAACTTTGATGTGGGTTTTAGAGGAGTCGGGGAAAAACAAAGCAATTGTCCGTGCGAAAAAACGGGCAGCTCGTTTCGTACTCGAAGATCCTGATGTATGTGCTGTGGAAGATTTGCCCAAGGAGATACACGTGAGTACTCTTTCAGTGCACTCTATAGCCTCTGCTCAGTTCGGCTCTCATAGTGGTGATGTGCATACTCGAAAAAGGTTGGATGAAAAACAGAGGTAGCGTTCTTCCCGTTTTTCCTCGTGTATGCTCAGGTTTGAGGAAGACAATTTTATACGGCTTCAAGTAACAAAACAAGAAAAGCGGATGCAGCGATGTTTCTTATCCGGTGGTTTGGTTGATGTCTCTTCCAAAATCGACCACATGCAAGTTCTGCTACAAAGTGTGAGTTCTCTTCATTTTTGTGATGGATCGATCTTGTTAATTGCTTGTCTTTAAGTGTTCAGCAACAGAATGCTTTGGTTTCTTCTCCACTATTACATTTTGCCAGGTATGACTAGCCATGGGCCTTGAAATTATCATTTCTGAGTGACTAAACGGCAGCAAATGTCACTGGACTCCGTTTTAATCTTTAGTTTCCTTTTTCAGTTTTTTTATATTGCCGCCCTAGCTGTATCCTGTGCATTATTAAGGAACGCCTTTGCTTTCAATATGTTATTAGTGTGTTATTCAATGTTTGTTCCGGTGGAGTGGGTTTTTATGCACGTTTGCCTGAGGTTGGTCCTTATTTCAGTGACTTGTGTTACGTGCCGACTGGACTGGTTTGCTTTTGGCGTTTCCCATTACTTACACCGTTCAGCAGTAGCACAGTGTCCATGTATAACGGAACCTAACTTATTCTGAATTTGAAAAACTGATTGTTTTGCTGCTTGCGGAAAACAGTAATCATGTAGACAAATCCTTCCTGTTTGATGAAGTGCACTAAATGGGACTTCTGAAATGACCAGACTGCTTTTAGAAACAATGAGTAATTACCAGTTGTTTCATTAAAACCGTTATTGTTGTTTCAAGCCTTTTCTAGGCGTTATTTTATTTTGTCAGAGGGGCTTTCGCTATAGGCTGCATTGCATCGGTCGGTACCTCACGATCTCTTTGCGATTGATCAGTTATGTTCGTTTAAATAAAGTGTAGTTCTCATATACTATGTTTATGCGAAAACACGCTCCATTGCGTTTTACTTCAGAAGAGGAATCTAACAATGAGTTCCATTTCTTAGGTGTCAAATAAACCAGACATTGAGGTGATATGCTGAGTAGGTCGGTATATCGTAAACCTACATGGGCGGTTCAGTACACCACTTTGACCAGTTTTGTGCCCATTAAACAGAAATAAAATCTAGCCCAGTTTCTAGCAACCAGAGTAAGAAAGATATGTTCGAATGACGCAATGAAGCAAGAACTGAAACGGTCCAAGACCTGTTGAGGGAAAACGGTATTCTGGAGCAATTCATCACTCCAAATATGAAAGGCAGAATTCCACATGAAGTAATGCCCGCAGTTGAAACGTAAGCGATGTTTATAGAAAACACCGCTGGAAGGGGACATTGTAGCGAGTCGGTTCAACGGTTAAACCTACTGGTCACCTAGACGTACCTTTCCAACGGCAACCTTAAGAAGTTGGATTACAATAATGCCGGTGTTAAGTTTGAGTCTGAAGGACAATCCACCAGTCCACAATGAATCAATGCTCATGTGTTCATTTTCATGCTGTTGTACTGCGGAATATGTCGGTCGTACAACTAGACGCTTGTCAAGAAGGAGTAAAGATCATTCAGCCTGGATCGCAACGGATTGTCGCAAACCAATCACTGACACATGTTGCCGGTACCAATCACTTCATAGACATCACCAGTGTATTCCGGGTTATATAGAGTTGGCAACAGACTAAAATGGTCCATCAGCGCATTCTGGCAATCGCCGAATCGATTACAATCAGATTACGCCACCCGAACCTGTACTCTTAAAAGTTTTTTCACTTCTTGTAAACTGTGTGGCCACGGATCAATTACGCCCATTCTAACCACACAAACATTAGACACTGACGGTGTGCCTTAACATCCCGGTGGTCGGACATGATTCCGAGCAGTGAGGCACTGCGACGAGCGGGCATGGACGGGATGGAAGCCATGCTGATGCTGAATCAGCTCTGTTGGCTAGGTCACGTTCGTCGGATGGGCGATGACCGTATCCCGAAGCACTTGTATGGACAAGTGAAAACAGGTAAGCGAAATCCTGGTGGTCCGAAGCGGAGGTACCAGGATGTTGTGCAGGTAAGTCTTTCACGCTGTAACATTGATTTTAGATGTTGGGAAGACAGAGTTGAACCGGAAGGTCTGGAGGAATATGGTCCCGACGGACGTCCGCAAGTTCAACGAACAATTTTTGCGGGGCCGAGAACAGAAGTGCGCGGTACGCAAGGGAATCATCGATGCCGTAGGTCGCGGTGACGTGATCATATGGCGTTCCGATGTGTGCGGCCGCGAATGCGCTGGTCGTTTGGGATTAGTAGGTCACCAACGCACCCGTAGTACACCGTCGGCGAAGAGACGACGAGTTCGTTAGGCTCATGTAGGTCATAGTATATCCGCTGTGCTTCTGTTAATGACTGCATCGGCCAAGACCCTGGTCGTTGACAATTAATCCGCTCCCCTTTTCAGAAACCTCAGTGTCTGCAAACTTCTACCAATTCATTTTTACAGCTTTGCTGATGTACCGTATGATGAATGGTCTACCTAGCTTCTCACAGTTCAATGTGAATTTTGTTTTTCATCCTTATCCTATCTGGGATGTACTAACTTGCACACCTGTGCTGCAATGCTTCTTGTATTATACTTCACAAATGTTTCTTCCTAGTTTAGATCCCTTCATTGCAGCCTTTCTTTGTTTGTTCAACTGGCTAACCAGCATTGGTCGGCTGAACACAAAGGCCCCATTGGCACACCTACCGGTCTTACTCCTTCCTGTTTACACTGGATATGTGGGTGGAACCGCAAGTGGTGCAGCGGAAGCCAATTGCGGTGATGGTTAAGCGCAGGCGTCCTTTGGCTTCGGTCACAGTGACAGGCTAATCCAAATCGGATGTCGCCAACCATATGCATGACTTAATTAGTATTCCGTGAGGGCGTGAACTATTTAGAGTGATGTCCTTTCTTAGCAGAGAAAGGTGTGTTTTTATCCCGAAGGCACCAAGCACCTTATTAGCGGCTATCTCGTGGCGATAGGCGGAGTCACTTTGGCCATAGGGACTTTCAGCTCTTTCTTCAGAACAGTTTTCGTGATCTTAGGTGTACCGAGAGCACCACAACTAGCGAAGACGTTTCTAGAATCCCCACCCGTAGCCCGTTAGAAAGAAGCGCACATTGTCTCGTCAACAGTAACCAGTAGTCCACTGGAGTCATCGCCCTTCCAGATTTTGAAATCGTCGGCGTAGAAAAGAGTGGTGCTGATAAGTGCTCCATCATCTCGCATGGGATGTTGGTAACGCTGGCTGACCGAGGAATGCCAATTGCCCTCCTTGAACTTTAGCGTGGCTGTGGCTCATTTCCACGCACTGTGGCTAGTGCCAGTCAAAAGTGTCTCTTTGACCAGGTTTTCTGTGAGACCAACCGCCGCCTCCCTGAAGACCGCATGCCAGACCCATCTGAACCCAAAGCTCCGTGATAATTAACCTGGAGTAGGATATCCTCACCGCCTTGTGCGGATAATTCAGCTGGGTGGGGTAGTTTGCCAGAGATTTCTCGGAGGGTTGAGTGTCAGCTCGGCGGCGGAGCTTCATAGACCGTTGAATGATGCCCCCTAGTAATTGGGCAGTCACTTGAGGTTGGAAAGAAGTCTCCTCGTCGGGGATTTACAAGGAAGACACGGGAGACTTGTTTCTCCTCACTCGAAGCATTCGCTCAACTGAAAGTCTTTTGTTCACGCGATCCCATATTATCACATTTCACCATACGGGCTCAGCGTACCTACTGACTTCCCATCTCCGTCCATCTTGGAAATTGTGGGGACCGTTAGGGTCTTCTCGGACATCAGTAAGTTTATGCTTCGTTAATAAATGGAGACCGCCATCAAAGGAGAAGGTGGGCTAGAAGAAGTACACGATTCGTGAGATTTGAATGAATCGCCTTTTGAATTACGTTTTGAAACTTGATAACTTATTGACAGAATGATTAGAATCGGTCAAGTGAACAACAGTTTACTGATGAGTAGTCGGGGATTTGGTTCATTTTCAAGTTGACCATTACTCACATTTGATCGCAGCGTTCGCATTCAGATAGACTTTCCAGCCAGCCTCTTTCGAAAAGAAGCACTAGACTCGAGTTTCGCTCTTATTAGAGCTCGTCAGTAGTGCATATCCTTGCCACGACCGGGATTTGAACTCCGGACATTCCAATCATGAGGCAACCGTGTTAACCACNTTTTCGAAAGAGGCTGGCTGGAAAGTCTATCTGAATGCGAACGCTGCGATCAAATGTGAGTGATGGTCAACTTGAAAATGAACAACAGTTATATTCGAAACCGTTTTAGTCACACCACTGTTCAACCACGCAAGGTGGTGCTCATGCATTCTACCAGACAATCACCTTTATAGTATGACCAGTGCATGGTGATCGACACGAAGAAACAAATGAGTGCACACAACAGTTGTTTGTAGCGCATAGAAATTTGCTTTTGAATTGTAATGTAATAACCGATTTTGAACGGAAACTCGCGCACAATCGAGCGGCAATATAGGTTGTTTCGATTGATTTTTTGGATTTTCTTGAGTTAACTTTCGCCATGGGGTCTATTTCAAAAGGGAGGCTAACAAACGCAGGTTTATTACTCACAGAAGGTGACTTAAGTTTCGACTCCACCGCTTTGAGTAGCCATTCTACGTGAACACTTGTGGAAAATCCGACTCAGCTTGTGAAGGATGCACATCTTTAATGCCTTACCTGTCAGACATCACGTGAGGTTTCGGTTTGATTTAGCGGAACGAAATTGGCAGTGAATAAGAGAGAGTTTGTTACAACGTTCCTTCTGATCTTGTGAGAGTTTTCCGACATATCTGTTGTACTTAGTCGTCCGCTTAATTTAAGCAACTTTTAACTGTTACTTGCCCCTGACCTATAAAAATGCGTCTGCACTTTTTTCAGTCGGATGATGAAGTTGACTTCAGGACCTATCCTAACAAGGTGAGTTCCTTACAAGCAAGCAACACTGATTGATTCAGAAGAGGAAGAAGAAATTGAAACGAGTGCGCTACAGAAAGAACAAGTGCAAAGGATGGAAGAAAAGAAAATGAGAAATACACTGTAAACTACCCTTTCTGATGTACACGAGTGCACTTTTTCGATCCTATGCTGTACTTCTGATGTTATCAACTGGGGTAGTGTAAGTGTAACGGTTAGCTTAAGGTTACCTAATTAAACAGCCCTGTTTGTTCCGATAGGATAATTTAGAACGTTTCAATTTCTCTCATCTCCACCTGTAATTTATGACAGGTCTTCTTTTCATTTGTAGCTACATAAGGTACATGTGAATTCCATATGGGGCTCACGGAATCAAGTGCATCAGTCGATGCTACGGATAATGAAGCGGGTGCAATAAACCGGAAGTTGGTGTGAGTATACGTGAGTGCATTTTTAGAAACACAAGCACCGGATGAGATAACGGTGTTCTTTCTGATTGTGCACTCTTAATTTTTGTACGCAACTTCAGCAGGAACAAATCGGAAACCTACGGTCAAGAAATCAATAAGCCGTCTGCTTTCAGATTAGTTGAGAAGATTCTAGCGCCTGGGATCAACGACCGTCATCACTGCCTAAGCAAGAGCATAAAGAACCCACCAGGAAGCAACTTTCAAAAAACCGAACTGCTCTTCGGAAGAGAATTCTCGTGCGTTTCAAACGAAATCCTGCTAACTCTCAAAGCAGCACCAACCAAGCAAAAAATTGAACAAGGTGTCGTTCAGAAAAGCATACAACGCGTTGTGTGTACAGCATTGTGGACTCGATTGAAATGGCACCGAGTTTGGACTGATACTCCCAGTGACAAGCGGATAGATATGTATGTGCAAAATATGCATGCAAAAAATTAATGATCACGGGGGATCTTTATGCCGGCACACATCTAAGCAACCTATGCTTTCCAGGGATCATACGGGTTTCGATGTCGAATAGTTCACGTTTTCTCGGGTTTCAAATGGATTGAGAGTAACTGGCTAAGGGATATGGGCAGCTCTTACGAATTGTTTTGGTGTACACAGTCGTGGTTCGTAGCCTGTCCGGAGCAGCGGTAAAATATCCCAAACTGTATTAGCTAGAATTTGTTCGTCAACGCAAACCACCTACTGGGGACCGAGTAGATACAATGACAAGGAAAACTTGAGCAAGCCAGTCCCAAGGTGACGCCAATACCGGACGAGTGTTGAGTGACGCAACGATTGTTTGAGAAGCAGTTACCTGCGACCGCTTTCGAGCGTGGGTTGAAAATCTTGGAAGTGTTTCTTCGGACCTGTCCCTCCTTGTGTGTTTGCTGTGCGTTTTGATTGGACTGATAGGATGAGTTCAAAATTGTACGAGTATTTCCTATCAGCCAGGAAGTCGATGCTGTAAGTAGGATCAATTGTTGGTAACCAGGAGATTTTGGTCAATACAGGGTGAAGAGCACTCATAATCGATAACAGTTTTCGCACTCCCATGTACATAGATAGTTTCCTTCAGAAATAAGATCAACCTGGTTTCGAATGATTGTTAATCAAACTGTGACTACGGGCATCTCATTATCACCACACTATTTCACGGCATTTAACACCGGTGCAAGAGCCCACATTACTGTGCGGACACATTTGACATGCGGTCGGCAAACAGCAAAGGCCCTTTCGGACCAATCCCGTTTGATCTCTTATTGCATTCCATTCCCTCAGTGTTCGTACACAAAAACCAATCAAATTTCAGTGCGTATGGTGTTATACCCTTCTGTAGCCAAAGTCTCACCAGCGGCACTACAGAATAACGAAAACCAGACTTCGATGGCGAAGCTACCATTTCGCGGTTGTTGGTATCAGTGTGTAGACTAGCATGTAATTGTGGGCAAGGCCGACACATCACCACAGGCAGTTGGCACAGCGTTAGACACTGTATCTAGAATAAAATAAAATGAGGTCGTGGAGTGAGTAAGCGACTATCCTCGGTCAAAACGACGTGTAAGTTGTGTACACTGATGTCGAGTGTGAATTAAAGGCGTTCTCGGTCAGGTACTAAAGAGTCAAGCCCAGCGAAGACACGAAGAATGTATGGATGCAGTAGCTTGTCCAAATGACTTATTAGGGAGTGGCTGATGGGCAGCCCAAGACCTCAGGCGGTGGTCACAACTGGTTAGGAACACTAACATGGCATTGCGTCGTAGTCAGTGGCGAGACTGTATCCGCAAACCTGTCGACCCTTAGGCTTCATGAAACCCGATTGTTTTTTGTTTATTTTCCTTCTCTTCGCTACACACTTGTACTTATTTATGACCCTGAAACCTCATGAACTATTGTCAAGACTAACGGCAGCCCGAGCCATCGTACTCACAGGTACGGCACAAGACTGAAGACGATTATGATGACAGCAGTCTAGAGCGCTCATTCACTGTTGCACAACACCACATGGAAGATTGCGCATTCACATCATGACTCAAAACCGTTCAACACTGTTACACAACACCATATGGACTACTCACGTGATTACCCTGAGGTTGGGCTGGCATTAATTCATCATAGCCGTCCCACTACGTGTTTTGATGAGAAGCTTCATTAAGAAATCGTTCCGCCGTCTCCATGTCCACGTAGAACCACAGAGGTCAACATTCCCCCAATGAGTTGTGAGGGTTAGTAATCCAGACGCATGAGAAAGGGCACTGGGATTGAGCTCATTATGCTTTCGAATTATGCTCAGTTTGGACTTCAACCCATGTCATTTACCGTGATTTATGCGAGACAAGCCGATTAACCCGGCTTCAATAGACATGCATACGTATGAGCCACCGTAAAACTACGTTGCGGTGTATATACTGTGCACTCCCATTCAAACAGTTCACGGTATTAATTCGAAATCGTCACACATTCGTTTATACCTTTAGCTGCCTACTCGTTGAGGGTAACATGGTTGCGATGGTTTCAGAGGCTCTGTAATCGTTGGCATGTCGCCAAAATTGATTTTGGTTATAGCTACATGGTTGGGGCATATAGGCTTAGTAAAAGATATAAGGCATACGGGGTCAGATACGGGTAATTGAGTGTGTACGACTTATGACAACGTGGTGTTCCTTTCACGCTGCCAAACTATCGGCTATACCATAGCATCTTATGAGTGTAATCCTCACGAAACTACGAAATGCTTTCTAAGTAATCCTGCCTACACTTGGTGTTCCCAAAGAACTCCTTACGGAACGTTGCAGACGCCAACCGGCGACGTAGTAATTCACTTATAATCGTCCTGAACAATACACATGGTTCTTGGGTGAACGTACTGGACACTCAGAAAAACTTGGACCATATGATGTAAGCCTACGCCTTAAGGACCACTCGGGACCATGTACAACAGTCCTACGGCGTCAAGATTGGATGGGCTGTGTACTCTGAGCTTTACCATATACTGAGTCAGAAGACGTATCTGTCACGTCCAACAAGTAACTTGCTCATGGATTGAAAGAGCACACTTGCACCGTGTGTCCCTTGGTCATCGTACGTGCTGAACTAACATATAATGTAGCCATTCCAGAAAACCTGCTGACTGGTGATTTTTGTTCGAAGTTGCAACTGTTCTTGAAGTTAACAAGGTGTAGACGGACTTTTCATCACAAGGGGTCCCAGAGGAAATCGTTACCAGCAGCATTAGCCAATCTTTAATGTGCCCAATGTGCACATCAAAAGTAGGTCGTTCTCAGTTGGAAAATTTATCTCGGACTATTTCATGTATAGGACAAAGAAAAAAGGAGGAAATCAGTGCATAACAAGTCACCATGTACAGATTACATAGCTGACGAAGGGTGGCAGTTCGATCCAAAGATAGCAGTTTGTGGCGTCAACTCAAGACCCAAATTGATTGAGTAAACCGTTCAACTGTTGACAAAGTTGAGAGCAGCAACTAAGAACGTCGTTCGATCCGTCCGAGGCATCCACAGCTGGTAGAATGAGATGAACCAGTCGAACGTCTGAAATGGAGAGTCGTGTGGTTAACTAGCATAAACAGGCTGATTCGAGTGCTGCTACGCAGGTTCTGGTAGCCTTGGGAGATACAATCCGAATAAGAAAAGACAGAAAGGGTGTTCGTGAATTTGGAACCGGAATTTTTTTTAAAAAAAATTGTTCATCGAAACCATTCACGATAGGTAAATAAGGATTTGCGTTGTCATGTTCGTGTAGCCATGGGAAAGTTAGACCGTGGGGTATTTTACACAATCCGGATGGTCTCTTAGACCGCACACAGAAATTATCAGTAAAATATGAAAGCAGTGTACACTGAGTGGTTTTGTATTGGCCATGTGTGCTGCTTGTCCCAATCTAAAAAGATATGCTGTTCTGTGTACGAGTCTGTCACCTAAAATGTGATGAGGGCTAATCACTAGGACACGGTTTGTGATAATGACTACCGATGCTTTACAGGTCCATACGCATAAACTGTCTAAATGCTCTAATAATATGAATTTCCAGAGCATGTGCAAATTGAAGTGATGTACTACGGCCCCCAAATATTATAATGGATATTGCCAGGACAGAAATCTGTGAACGGTGGTATGCGCTGAATAACTGGTGACGAAATTAATTTCAGCATCGAGACCTCTGCAGGAACATGTTGGCCAATGATCTGTCACATTTTTCATAAGGTAACGCGTAGAGGTATGTATCACATGTAACGCCATGCTTTAGTTCGCCAAGAAACTGCGTTTCTGTGCGATATGTTTAACTACTTAAAGCTAGCTGGAATACTCCAACCGGAAACTAGAACAATTCATTACGCACAGTTCAGTGTGATGTCCAATAAATAAAAGATTGGATCACAAAGCCTGATTAGAGTAACTCGCTATGGAGGTGAAACGAGTTGTTAAAGCTGGGATCTCTTGAAAGCCTTCCCGTGCTATCAGAGTCACGGGTAGGCGGAAGCCAATGCGCGAATCGATTCAAAATTTGCAACAACATTTGGAACTTTGACCTGCGGTGTGCCTGATTGCCGTTACTCACGTTCTGGCAATTCCGATGCTCCCAGGCCTGTAAACGTTCCTTCACTAAGTTCAACGTAGTAAGGCACCTGATCAAAGCGATTCACGTGTACAAACCAATGGTCCCAGTAACCACAGGCGAAGTGGTGGACAGTTGCCTCGAAATTGTCGGATCACATCAATGTTACGCCACCGAGGGATCGAACCCGCGATATGTTACCCAGCGTCAGCTTGTGGTCTAAATACCTATCACAGAGTCGTTGTGATCCGGGTTGCAAGATGGTACATCAATTACTTTCCATAACTATGACTTGACGCCTATTTATGGGTCGTGGGCTCGATCCCCCGACATGCACGGTGCTCCTAGGACTCAACGAGGTCAAAACGGAGGTTCACCACTGCGATGATAGTCAGTGAGATGAACTGTTTGCAAAAACCTCTCTAAACTCCCGACGGGTGCTTTTTTGTTCGTAGGCCAACGACAAACAGCTAAGGGAAATAATCCCATCTGGTTCGTTGTATGGAGAGCAACCCACTCGCAGAGTTCATGACGATGCTTTGCATAAACAAAGTCATACCGAATGAGGCAACCCGGTTGACAAAGTCCTTGTTTTCAAGCAAACCTCATAATGTATATGGATTAGTCTGGCTTCTAGGATATCGGAGTAGCATATCAGCACTGAAGTTCGTAGACACACCACGAGTTTCCGCTTTGCTGAAACTATCACACCCTCAAGCCGCATTAGTCGCTAAATCTGCTATCCACTGAGGCATCAAGGGGTTTTGTTACAGCTGTCAGGGTTGCATTTTGAGACCATCTTACATGAAAGGATTCATCGGGACGCACGTTGGCATAACGGAAACAACCACTATCACAAACGAAGCCGGGTTAGAGTTTAACCAAAAATTATTGATATTTAGCATCTGAATTAGAGGGCGACAGGGTTGTCCAGCGTCAATCTTCTTCCATTTTTACACTGGACGAAACCCCATATATGCATAAGAAACGTAGGAACGAAATGTTTCGCAGACAAAGTGACTGCGTAGTCCCAAATGACTACTACAATCCAGTTCGACGCACTATGGATGAGCTGGATCTGCACGAGGTACCGGAATGGGCAAACAAACTCACCTGCATCAGGCACACTTTTCCATCGCTGACGAAGGTACCATTCAAGTATGTCTGTCACGCGATCCACCAAAGCCCGATGATTAGCCCTGTGAACATCGAAAAAGTACTGAAAGCCCAGTCGAGAAAAAACAATTTATTATAAACATGAAATGATAATGACACAGTTAATGAGACATCACATCGACTTTTTGAAGCGTCTCTAAACGGCATGTTCCACCTAACCCATGAAGAAGAACCGAACAAAATAATCCAGCTCATCAGTCATCAAATGCTGATTCCGTAGAGAGTGATAACCATCTGTTTTAATAGCTCGGTGCAAGTGGAGGCCGCCAAGTCGACCTTTGGTCTAGACAATCAGACTTTTCTTACTGTGGAACAGTAATTATGAGCACTTTATACACGATGAAAACATCTCATGGAAACCTTCCTGACGCAACAAACAAGCAACACTTCTCTGAACCCGGACCTAAATTAGCATCAAGTTCAAATAAGAGCTAGGAAACCTGGGAATTCAATTAGGTTTTTTTATTAACTCCTTAAGGTTGAGGAAATGCCCCTTCAAACTGATAACCTGTGCTACCACGTAACACAAAGTACAGGCTTAACTTTGAACCGGGCGACCTGATAAAGGCATCGCTGTAGCCTCCACGCTGCGAACAAGATCCGAACAATTAATAACGTTAAGTCACAAGACGCAGGCACGGGGAATAGGTATGGATAGTACGCGTAGCCCTGTTTTTAAACAGTTGTGTTAAGTAGGTAGTCTGCTACAGCCATGAGTAATCTGTTTCAGCAATATCAGTGTCGATCTGTTGTGCAAGGAATGCAACGAACGAGGACATACATGGTTGCTTCGAAGCCGATCACACGTTGCCTGTAGACTCCAATTGCCCGGTTCAGCCGGTCGTTCACGTCTGGCCTGAGTGAAGGCTCGATTGCTTCTAATTCCAAAAGTTGTGTGAACATATTGTCCAAAACGGGGCGCCAATCACACTTGCCACAAGACCCGCTGGGGTGAGGGTGGTTGGCTGAATGATCGGGGATCAAGCGTAAAACGCGACCCATTAAGCACTTGAGTTTGTCTGTCAGTTCCTTTTGCGCGACTGACGGGCGAACAGATAGCTCGAGATAGCGACACACGTCTTCTGAACTGGTACAAGCGATCCGAAGGAACTTTAGCAGACTGATGAGTGCGCGGATGAGGATGGGCACAAAAGATTTGGCGTCGTGTGCGTTGATGAACTGGGAAAGACCAAAATGGACTACTTATTGGTGGATCAACCGGGTTAAAAGCGTGGAAGGAATAGGTTCGGGTTAGGGAGCTGTTAAAAGGGATATTGCTGCTTCCGGAATTACATCACTATGATTATACGCCATCAACGAATGGACAAATTGAGTAAAAGCCAAAACAGGGGTGTGGTAAGAAGGAATTTATCTTAAAAACGCCAAAAGGTAGTACACGGTATTGTACCTGAGACAGATCTCAGCCACTGAGTAGGATAATGGTGAGCCGATATCTGGAAACAGCCAGCACCAACTGAACAAACACTATATATATTACACATGCTGAGGGTCGGCGATGAACTGTCGTAAGCCCAAACCGGGGTCTGAGAGCGAAATAGTTCCAAGGTGTTCGGGCACATCCTTCCTTACAGTACTTGAACGAAGCTCTGCCAGTGGAACCAAAACCACCCTGGTGCTCAGAAAGATCAATTTCGACTTTACATGTGATCAGCGAAGTGCAAGTATGTTGCAGAATGTGACGATGTGATCATTACAGCTCTGACCAAGAAGAAAATCAGCAAGTTTACGTGTTATACATGGGTTTCAAATAATTGTGGCTATAAGCAGCGTCGACGCAATGAAAATCAGGCTAATTCATCGGTGGTGTACACGGAAAAGGTGCGAGTCCATAAAAAGGAAGTTGACATAAGCTAAATCTCGGTCACTTTGAACAATTTCACCGATCCTGAGCTACCGCAGCAGACCTATCAGCTCCTTGACTAAGGTTGGGCCCCCATTTATAAAAAGGTTACGAAGGAGCTTGTTTCGGCCAGAACCCATTTGACACTTGAAAAACTTGTTCTCCGAGGCCCGAGCAACATCAGACCGATAAGGAAGGAAGGCACTTGAAGGCGTAGTTAACGGCGCGGTCGGCCGCTTGAATTGCTGTTGGATGTACTCAATTCAGCATCCTAAATGTGTCTCCTCTCGAGACGATCGGGCAACCTGATCATTGCTCACAAGCGAGAGTGGTTTAGCGTTCAGATTTGATAATTCGGTCGTGCCTGATGTGAGGTCAATGGCGCAGTGGTTAACACGGTTGCCTCATGATTGGAATGTCCGGAGTTCAAATCCCGG
>QNGE01000130.1:23973-144874 GCA_008508345.1 Paragonimus westermani
ATATATATATATATATATATATATATATATATATATATGCATTTACCGGTCTGTTTATTGTTACAGAAACGAGTTGTCGTGTGATCGTTAGCAGTTTGACTTCACCTCGGAATATTAAATTCTAACGGTGGCCCCTGAAGTGAACGCGGAGCAGGTTCTACAGTATAATTTTAATGTGTATAGTTCAGAGCATCGGTTTTATTTTCCGTTCAAATTGTTGCTTAGCTGAACCACGAAACGCCCAAACTGTTCAACTTCATTCGTACTAAATTTAGTGCGGATATCTTACAGCTTCATTCGTCCATTAATGCGTTATGACATGCTCGTCACGTGTTTCATCTAGACACAACACACCGACACAAACAAACGTCACTACCTGGTCAGACTGTCATTCACACAGTTGTCACGACTATTACCATTCCGTACGATTGTATTTCAGTTTTATATGTACGTACGATGAACCTCATGTAATTGTATATGCCTAGCGAGAATTACCTTAACCAGCTGTTCACAGTCTTGCTGCTTCATAGATCTTGGTTTGTTTAAATATCTCTGTTTCTATCCGGAGGATAAAGTATCTCTGCCGCTTGAACCACAGTAATGATTGTCAACACGTCCCCGCATTAAGCTGTTCACTGAAGCCTCTTTTAATCGGATCCACCAAAACTGTTAGGGTAAGCCGCTGGCAGTTTTTTAGATTACAAGTTTTAAACCTCGAATATGTTTTCCACGTGATCTGGAAACGAAATGGGTGAAAATCTTATGAGGATTGTAAACCAGACCGACACATTATGAGGGATGAGGACTGCCACACCGAATTTCATCCTCAAGTGACAGAAATGATATGGTTTGGGTATACTGAGTTACTGTACTTAAACAAAAAAAACAGACTCGGTCAGATTCAAAGGAAAGGTAACAAAGCGCATCGTCATCTTATATTATGTTCGCACTGCCAGACACGAAATGGTTTAAAATGTGATTGCTGAGATATGAAAATAGGACCACTTAAGCGTTTTGAGTAATGGGGAGTTTATTCGTGAAATTACGTCGCAGAAATTCCTTCGTAAATGACAACCTTGTACAGTGCACAATTTCCACATTCCTCAAGGTTGTTCACACGGAGAACGGATCAGCGCATGTGTAGGTACGCTCCTTATTCTTGAGAGTTGAAAACCTACAACCAGTGTGCACCAAGGAGATGGTCTTCACAAATCCTAGCCGTGTAGACAAATCCACAAGGACAGTTTAAACGGAAGTCTTATCGCAGCCTTTACTGTATGGTTTTGTCTAAACTAAGAAGCTCACGTGCGACTTCTAGTCCCATTTATTTGCATCGGTATAAAATCCTTTAGTAAACACTCGACACTAATAATATGTAACTCTACAAGCCCACCGATCCACACAAATATGATAAAAGGAAGGAAAGTTGCGAGCAGCCACTTTTGGATAATCGAAAAGTATGAGTTTTCCCGTCTTGTTTGAAGGTAGCCTAGAGAATTCGCCCTAAGTGAATCATAAAAATGAATAGATGGCAAAAAGATGCACACAAATGTGACGTGCCCTAGAAGTACGTGCACTCTCGTTTGTGTAAGCCTGGGTTAAAGAAGAATGTTAGAAGAATGCATATTCACCAAGAGTAGAAATAACAAAATGGTCTCACAAAATAAACTAAGCGTTTTTCTCACCTGGCAAATTTGGTACAGATAAGCCTGAACTCGGTTGTGAAGTTCAATGAGGCTAGATAATGGCGATCCGATAGCCAGTTGATCACTGTCCAGGAGCATATCCTGAGCAGGCAGGCAGAAAGGAAAGAAAATGAGTAGGGGCAAATTGGACGAGTCATTGATATAGCAGACCGTCTGAAGCGGAACATTGACAAACACTTGCCTGTTCCAAATAATAAACCACAAAAGGTGGTCGTAGTCCGCTAGCTATCAGTCTAGCAATCGACGCTGAAAACCGAAGGAAAGATAAAACAGCTTAGTGGTTATTCACAGGCCACTGTAACACTCGTAGATATATTCAATCTGATTCATTTATAGTCTTTGATTCAATACCCTTGACATATACATTTGATACCGAGGAATTTGACTAACAGGAAATTATTGGAATATTCTTAAAGAACATATCCGGAAGTCTTTCGCCCAACTTTCCTAAAACCATAAGCTTAAGCTACCGGTTATTATACGCCTGCCTCAACAACAAAGCAACAATGGAAAAGTCAACTAAATATAACGATGTGAACTGCCTTGATAGAGGTACGAAAACGACCTACAAACAGTATACACGGCTAGGATCTTCCCCAAAGATCACCAGTCTTAAGAGCTGAGTGATCATACTGGATGAGTAAAAGATGAACCAATGTCACCAAAACTAACCTTCTACAATGGTTTTCGAAAATAAAACAGGAACCCGGTGACCACAGATTTCGTGAAATTATTTTCAGTATATGGCTAGAGGAAACTCGAACACCCGCAATCATATGTTGTTCGTAAGAAGGTAGTTCACAGCACATCCTATTTGGTACTGTACCATGGGAGAGTACATAGTGTAGATAGGACAAATTCGTGAAGACTCTTGTCTTCTGTTGGATTCGTACCAATGATCAGAACCGCAAACCCTCAAACGACATGTGCTGTGTCAGCTGGGCTACGGAGCCACAGAAAGACTTGCCCTCCCACAATTGGGCCTCAGTTAAACGACTAACTTCACTGTTCTATCTATTAATGGTAGAACGTCGAGGCTCGGTGGCAGGGTTGGCGGATTCGGGTGCTAATTGGTTGAGTAGCCCACGCCGATACAGCCGATCCTCTATAGCAAACCGTTGATTTCATATGACAAAGTGAAACGCATGGGTAACCGGGTTCAAATACGATACTTTTGTGCCTCCAGGATGAGTTCTTAGCCTAATCAGAAGAGTACACGTGGTTCATGTTAAGGATCTGAATCCAGCCAAAGCCTAGAGACTTTACAACAGTACCACATCTGAACTGTCTGATTGAAATGAATTGTACAGAAATGTGTACTGACCTATCATGCGTTCGTGAGTCGTTCATATTTGACTGACAAAAAACGTAAGGTACGCTAGGCGTATTAATTGAAAAAGTCACAACGGACGAACCCAACTGACGAAATTCGTTTGCATCGTCCCATGAGCAATCGGCCAAATTGATTGTCGTTTGCACCGCAGCGTAACATCGATTAGCCAGTCGGGCGAACACATTGGACAAATTGGTAAAACAAGTGATACGCGCACGAACTGGGTTCCGATCAACCGCGCGCCGTGCATCATAGAGCCAGTCGGTCTCCAATGTGTGCTGGAACGAACAACAAGAAATGGGAACAAGTGCACTAACTCTCTACGACTAACAAACAGATTCTGATGTGATCATAGACGGTGTACGGGTCAATGGGGCTACAGCTAGATCACCCGAATAACAGCACAAATACAGGCGACCCAGTCTAATTCAAATTTTCCTACACTAAGCACGTTAAGGACCACAAAGAGGTCCGACGCGACTAGGACAATTGATGAAAGCCGATATACAAAGCTAGCAAAGTCTGACCATACAGCAATTAGCCGGACAGAACTAGGTCAAGGCTGAGGAATAACCGAATCTAGCAAGCATTTCAAGCGTTGGTGAAAAGCTTTGTCCGATGCTTGATAATCACGATACTGCGTTAACTAACGCACTGAAAACAAGCCATTACTGTTTGTCTATATAGTTAAGAGTGGGCGAATTGACGAGCATCGTGATGAGACAGGGTGTATACGTAAAGCGAAAGCTATGCAGCTAGTTTAGTTCAGTTAAAAAATGCAGTTAAATTGCAAACAATTACTCACCAAGTCCAACCAGGTGTACGAGAGCGATTCTCGAGACATGGGGATTGCTCTATCCGGATCTGGCGAGGGCGAAGTAACGCCCGGTTTATCGCTCAAAGTTGACTGCTGAGCTCCGCATAGCACCGTTACATGGGATGCACAATCAAAACCCTCAGTATGCTGATCCTGCAGATTATTCTGAGGTGATTCATAAATGGCCTCCTTTGTCGGCATGATGAATGACACTTTAGGTTTGACTAGATGAAGCAGATCCTCGGCACTGCAACTTTGTCGTTTACTTGTGAAGGTTTTGTGGAATTTCAACAGAGGTGAGCTTATGCGATTTAGTACACCAGAAGTAACCAACCGTTTGGTAGGAGAGCGTAGCGGTCTTCCTCTGAGGCCATAGCATTTCATACCGTTTTCCGTTGATTCACCCTTGAACAGCAAATTAGAGGTGGACAGGGAACGATGAGTCGGATTTCGATTTCCCGTCAATCCCGATGCGTTCGCACCGTCAGTCGATTTTCCGACTAATGGTTGAACGGTCGTGCTGTTGGCTATCTGAGATGGCCTAGTCTGAGAAGGTGCAGACAGAGCCGATTCATATGGACCAAACGTTAGCGGAAGCAGCAGCATCTGTGGCAGTGAGGCCGAGCTACTCATTTTTCGCAAACCACGATCTTCGTGTTCGTCAGTTGAAATCAGGTGGAGAGATGATGTCGGCGAATGGTGACTCGGAACGACGAAAACCGATCCGTGCGAAGGCGAGCGTGAGGAGGTATTAGAATAGTGCAGTGGATGGGGTCGGGTAAACTCCATTCCCCCCATCAAACAGGGACTCACGTGAAACATGTTATTTCCGCTGGACGTTCCTCCGAAATCCGAAACCAAACATGGAATCCCAGATTCGAGTTCAGGAAGAGCTACTGAATAAGCGTGGGGCGAAGTATCATTCGCCGTGGTAGCAACGTCGGTGGCATTGAGAGGCACAAAATCCAGAGCACTCGGAGACAACGACGAAGAGGAAGATGAGGCATCATTCACATCACAGTGAAGTGGTACCGGAGCTCTTGGCTCACAATTTGTATGTTGGGGCATGGAAGCAAAGTGAGTAGAAGACCCTTCGGATAAGACAGTTGAACTGGTTAACGTGTACTGTCCATTTTCGCCCAAACTGCCAATCACAGATACCTTATCAATCCAACCACGGCCGATCGTTCCATTTGTCTCAGGAGGCTCGCTTTCAGCTGTGGCGCTTTCGCATGCCACCGAGGGGAAACTACGATGACGGGATCTCCAACGTGTATGGTCATTAGCATTTTCAGTGGCTTGAAACAATGGTGCCCGAACAGTGGGCAGAAGGTCTGTCGCTTGCTCCAACACATCGTCCTGAATCTCCTGGTGGCACGTGATTGACTGACCACGAACACCCCATGGACGCCTGGGCTCATCCTCCTGGGTGGGAACGAGAGGAAAACAGCACGTTTAGGAAAAAGATGAAGGTTTTAGGAAAGACCGGCTTGAATTGGTCAACAGAACGGTGTCAAAAACAGATCCAAAACAAGTATACTGGGGAGGGATGATGAAGTTACGAATATCCTCCTCATAACCCAATCTAGTTTGATGTGTACTGTTAGATATATGAAGCTTATGAATTATTTATTGTGATCGAAACATTAGTTTAATAACGCCTGCCAGTTTCACAAAACCGGTAAAATGAGCATCACGTGGCCTAGACCATTAACGATTCATCCGTCTGTCTAACTAATTGATACTCTGTTGTTTGGTACGTGCCCGTTCGAGATTCTTACCCACAGACTGGGGTGTGTGTGATGTGCGTCGCATTAAATACACCTAATCTAATTTGTAATACGATAACGGGGACACCAATGAGTAATACACAGAGCGTTAGACCCAGCAAGCTGAGTAATAGTAAAACAATTGCATCTCCAAAGGTAGGAAACGAGTTCTTTTACAATCTAAACAATACGATATGTGACGGGATGTTAATCTGTACTACCGCAATAAGCACCGAACAAGACACCCGGTTATGCTGAAGAGTTGAATGGATTCAAAAGAACACATAAACTTCATGAAACTGCGCACCGACGAACAAATAGAATCACGGTTGACGTACAATGAGTACAAATGAGATACTAGATAAAAGCGGCCACCGAACGAAATATACTCATATTTACGAGGAATTATACTCAATGGTGCACGCACAGGGGTACGTGGTTTTCGTCGCAAACTCAAGCTGCGAGTCACCGACGTAAACGTAGCCTCTAGATCAAGTAATCGTAGCGTGATCATACACAGTGGTTAGCTTTCAAATTGGACAGCTGAGTGCAACGTAAATAAGACGGCAAACACTTCTGATATGATGCATGGAGAGGTACAAGTAGTCAATCGCAACTGAGCATTACTTTGGCACAGAACCAGAAGATTCAACGAAGAAAACTGAAGTTGCGAAAAAAGGACACTTACGCTTGCGGACGCCTGTCGAAACAAACGGAAAGTTGAAGAAGTTGGTCAATATGGAGTAGAACACAAACGAAAGAATCAAAAATTTGAACTAGGGAAACCAAAAACCCAAAATAGTGGGACGGGCATTGGCTGGTTCAAACAGGGGCCATCTGGTGAACGATACCATACAATGACTGAAAGCTGCTACGGTTCGAACGTATGCGACAGCGCAGTTGCATTTAGTTCAAACGAATAGGGGGTCAGCCCTCCATAATCACCAAGGCCGTTCACCAAACTATTCTGTCTTCCACGCTATAGTTCATCTACAGTTGCAGTAGCATTCACACAGGCAAAGTAGACGGACACTTATCACGAGTGAACAAACATCGAGAACGGTTGCAGCAAGTGATGACGGATTATCTTCACTTTAGTAAACCAGCTGCTCGAGTTCCCATGCCATCGATTTCTAAGTACCTCACGAGTCACTAAGTTGATGTAATTAACTCATTCAGGACACTGCTGTGCAACCGAAACTCGGAGTTACTGCCTTTTGACGAACCGATGCATATAACCGGCAGTGTGCAGAAGGGTGGCCGAGGCAACACGTCAGATTGCTGTAATCTTGAATACACAATAATTTACAGTCACTGTTCGTCCCTACTTGTGTGGTGTATACAATCTACACGTTTTACGTTTGCGATTGGTGAGATTAAACAAAATGTCAGCATGTCACAACATATGTCTTTATTCTGTTTTGATGAATTGGTATGAGGGAACTCAATGTTTCAAGTTATTTGCGAACCGGTCTCCAAAGCTTAACGATTTCCCATAATAAGTTCTACTGAAAGTCGGTTAGCAAACCATTGCTACCGACAAACATGTAATGGCAACAACGGGTGGTAAACGAAAGTGTTGCAAAGTGTTGTTGTTCTTGATGCAGCAAATCAATTTCAGAAGTGAAATCTAAATACGGAACCAAGTGAATAATGCCCACGACAATGAGGCTAGGCACTACGTCCACATCCAAAAGTCTTATTCCAAAACGGTTAACACAAATACGCTTGACAGACGAAACGAGAGCACCAAGTAAGTGAAAAGAACAGGGCAACTTACGCTCGTTGAAGCCTGTACAGAAAAAGGAAAGAAGAAACACACGATCAAGTAAAGGCTGGATAAACAGCGTTGTGAAAAAGATGTCCCAGTGTGTCCAAATACAAAGCAAGTAACAACACATTGTGTAATTTCATGAGCAATTGACAAGGATGTGGCGAATAAGGTCATCCGCCCAACATCTGATTCTGGCGGTTATCAGAGTAACCCTCCGAATTGACCCGCTACAATTACAGCAGTGTACGGTATTTTCGTTAACCGTGCCGTATCCATGGTACAAATGAACGTGGAACACGTGTGGTACACAGTCAGTGTCATCAGTCCCGACGGACGCATCTGAGATTCCCATCGTCAAGTATACCACCACGATTGCACGTCCGAAACTGAAAGTCATCCCTATCAACTCTGCAAAACGCTCATTCATCAATGGCAGCCAAAAGCTCATGGAATCTTAGATTATCGCGCCACCGTACGCGCGGTGACATAGCAACCATGCCCAGATGTTGAGTGAGCAACCTAACCACCAGAGCTATGGGCATAGACGATCAGCACAATCATTACAGCCAAGCCAAACGTACACAAAAATATAAGTTGTATCGCCGCTTGCAGACAGCAAATGGAGACGGAACAGCTCGTCTGCACAATTTCATGGGAAACTCAATTGTTTGCAAAACAGTATACCATAACTTGCGTCCATCAAACTAATATATATATATATATATATACGAAACAAAAATATACAAGGGCGAACCTAAAAAAACAATCTACAACGTTTGAGATCGAGCAATCGGTGGACTGCAGCTGCAAATTTATTGGTTACAGAGACTTTTGTGCTACCTTGACACAGTGGTCAGGTTCGTGAACTGTTTTGATCCGCCGGGATATGCTGATTAGGACTTCGGTGCTGGAAGGACCAACCATGTCGGACTGGCCAAAGAGTAGCAGACAGAAAAAAGGCAGTCGTGCACGTTGTGGATGGGGCCAGCGCGTCGTTTTTACGTGGCCTGGCTCTGCATGTGTGACGGTTTGTTTATCTCTGCAATGGTATTGATCTTATGTGAGTGTGTTGACTATAGATGTGCGCCTGTCGAGCTTGTGCTTAGCTATCGCCATTTGGTTGGGCCCGTGGTCGACACTTGCGTTTATGTGTCCCCCACTGCCTTGCGATACAGGCTTTTGATCCAAGGCTTTGCTTGGGGGCCCTAACCGCTCTCCTGCCTACGTCCGGGCGCCTTGGCAGTATTCAAAGCCCATAAAACCTATGATTATAAAACCCAAATCATATGATACATTGTATTGGCCGTAGCACTGGATAAACTGAATCGCCCTGCCTGATGCTTCTGACACGGTGGATGGGCGAAAATATGCTACTGCTAAACCCTCCCTTCCCGAATAACCCCCCGTCCAATAGGAATCACGGAGCAGGCAATACTCACACAGGTCTCAGTAACACGAATACCAACCTGAGACAGACCCGGGGACGCAAGACGCTTTCCATTGGAACATGGAATGTACGCACGCTACTGGATCGAGGCAACACTAAAGGACGGCCGGAAAGGCGAAATGTATCGATCGCGGTGGAACTGAGCCGTTATGACATCGACGTAGCAGCCTTGAGTGAGACAAGGATTGCAGACCAAGGTAAATTGCGGGAAGCAGGTGCTGGGTACACCTTTTACTGGATAGGTTACCCGGCACATGGTGCTCGGGAGCATGGCGTCTGCTTTGCAGTCATTTACCGCATCGATACTTTGATGATAGGTGAACCGCACTGCATCAGACCTCGAATGCTGTCCATGCGCCTGTGACTCGGTCAGCGTCCGTGGTCCAACTCTGCATCGCCCTGATGATACAAAAGACCAGTTCTATGATCAGCTCTCTGCCACAATCCGGTCAGAACTGACGAACGATCGACCATGTGTTCTGGGTGACTTGAACACTCGAGTTCGGCGCGACTCGGTTGCCTGGCCGGAAATCCTCGGACCTTTCGGTATTGGTTCAGTCAACGAGAACAGCGGTCGTTTGCTCCACCTGTGTGCTACTCATGAGATGGCTATCGAAAACATCTGATTTTAGCTGGATGCGACAGATATCACGAAGTGTACTCACCAACGAAGCGGTCAACGTCATTTGTTTCATTACGTGATTGTGCGGTAGCGAGAGATTCGTGAAGTGCGTATGATACGGGCGATACCCGGCGCCGAATGTAATATCGATCACAGGCTGGTCAGGATCAAATCGCTTATCCATGTGTGCAAGCCTGTAAATCGTCCGGGCAATGGCGGAATTTGGTTGTCCAACGACCGGAGAAATGTGAGACAAGGACTGCTTTTCAACGTGCACTTATCGCTCGTCTGAAAGACACTCCTTTACACACCACTCTGGAGAGCATGTGGTAACAGTTCAAACAACAGATCACGGTAACAGTCACCGAGACGACCGGTGTCGGGCGCCAAAAACATTCGGACTGGTTCGGCGACAACAACGCGGCTATCTCCAAATTGATACGAGAGAAAAATGCTGCACTTGCCTCTTTCACAATGGACCCAAACAATGAAGACAAGAGAGCAACACTTCGGAGTGCTCATAGTCAACTGGCGGAATAAAGGACGACTGTTGAAGGAAGCAAGATGAACAGATGCAGGGCCACGCCGATCACAGATAAAATAAGAAATTCCACGGTTCGCTTAAGGTGATTTTCAGTCCATCCGCCAAGTCTGTCAAAGCAATAAGTGGCGTGGAAACCCGTTGTTCGCGTACCCAGCCAGAGGACATCACGAAAGTCTGGGGCAAACATTTTCGTAACCTATTAAACCGTCCTACTACCACTGATTGGGAGACCGTCAATAGCCTGATGAAACAGGCTATCAAACTTTCATTTGCTCTCGCCCTCGATTTGACAGAGGTACGATGAGCGAACAGATAATCACACAATGGAAAGGTTGCAGGTGAGGATGGATTTCCAGGTGAAATATTGAAGAATGGCGGACTAGCAGTGGAATGCGCTTTGCTCCAGCTGGTTCACTCCAACTGGGAGCAGGAATTAATGCCACAAGAGTTTAGGGATGCCCTCATTGTGCTTTTGTTTAAAGGTGAGGACAGCAAGCAATGTACCAACAGCCATCGATTTATTAGTCTGCTGAGCTGCGCAGGCAAGATGTTTGCAAGAACCTTAACCGAATGACTGCGGAAGTTTTGGAGCCCAATGTTCCTGAGGAGCAATGTGGATTCCGGCCAAGTAGCAGTATGATCGACCTGGTGTTAGCTGTTCGACAGATTCATGAGAGGTGCCGGGAACGTAACCAGCCCCTGAATACCATTTTCGTGGAATTCAAGTTTGGATTGGATACTAACACAGATGAGACAGCGTTCTTCGGGTGGAGGTGTTTTTTCGCAGGTACATCTCAAATCTGCATCAATGGAGACGTTGTCGAAAGCTGCACATGGTTCTGCTAATTGGGTAGCAATTTGTCCGCAAATTTGTTCGCGAACCGCGAGCTATGCACTCGTGTGGCGAAAGCTAGTGCTGCTTTCGGAAGTCCCCAAAGAAGTATCTAGAAGAGCCACAACCTGGAGATGGCCACTAAGTCCTGTGTCCCCTACTGAATGGTGTTGTCTACACTGTAGTACGGCAGTAAAACTGGGATATTGTATCACCGGAACGTGTGCATTTGCAATTTTTGAGGATTCGGTGGTCGGATATGGTTCTGAACACTGATATACGCCGGCGAGCGCACATGAACGAGATCGATGTCGTGTTGACGCTCAATCAGCTTCGTTGACTAGGGTCAAGTCTGTAAGAATGGCGATGACCGTATTCTAAAGTGGCTGCTCTATGAACAGGTGAAATCAGGTAAGCGAACTCCTGATGGTCAAGAAACAAGATACCAGGATGTTATGCAGATAAGTCTTTCGCGTTGTAATATTGATCTTGGATTTAGGGAAGAATTGACGTTGAACCGGACGATCTGGAGAAATACGACTCGGACAGGCGTCCGCAAGTTCACTTGGCAATTATTGTGCGACAGTGAAGTGAAGCGCGTGGTATGCAAAGGAACCATCGATACTGTATGTCGTGGTGACACGACTATATGGCGTTGTGATATGTGCGGCCGTGAGTGCGTTGTTCGCCTCGGATTAGTGAGTCAGCAGCGCACTATTGTCTGCCAAGAGACAACGAGTACGTTAAGTTCAAATAAGATATGTCAGTTATATCCATTTCACCTTTTTCGTGTTCGCATTCACCAACGAACACCGTCGTTTGGCAACTCATCCATCTTTCTTTTCAGAAACCTAGGTGTCTGTGGCCTGCCACTTCCTCCTTTCTTTCTGGTTTGTTGGTGTATTGTGCAGTGAGTGCGTTGTCCGTTTTATAGTTCAACCCTGAATTTTGTTTTCCTCAGTACTCTCTCTAGAATGCACTAACACTGAACTAATTTTTGCATTATATTCACGGTAGTTTTCTTCCCAGTTTGGATCGTACTACTGGAGTCTGCTTATTTTCCGAGAGATAGGGGTTTTACTTTCATGCTAACCAATCAGTTGGCTAACCAGCATTGGTCAGTTGGACACAAAGACTTCACTTACACGCCTCGTGGTCTTATTCCTTCAGTTTTACACTGGATACATAGTGTGTGAATGGAACCGCAAGTGGTGTAACGACAGTCAGGTTAAGAGCAGGCGTCTTTTGACTTCAGTCATTGTGACAAGTTAATCCAAAGTAGATGCCGCCAACTATGATGCAGTAGAAATTAAAACGATTTCTGAATTTGGCGAATCCTGCAGAAACGGTAGAACAAAGTTTAAGCTTGTATATTGTAACGGTGCATGCTGCTTGGATTACGCTAGAGCTATCTACTGACTAACTGTCAAGACTAGGCACAGCAGTATGTTATATAACGAGGGATCGAATTCGAAAACCTGGGTTTTGAAGTTGTCACAGAACAAAGTCACGCTTGCGTTGAGGTGACATGACTCATTACACAGTGCCGGATGCGACCCGAATTCACTACAGAAAAGAGCGAAACTTACCAGCCTTCCATCGGGAACACCCAAGAAGTTGATGTTCATTAGTTGTGCGTCCAAATAGGTATCCAAATCACGAAATACCTCTGCCTGCTCCATACTACTTGTTTCGTCCAATCGAATATCGTCTAAAATGAGCGTACAGGTGGGAAAAAGACAGAAACCGAATGAAACTGCGAACTAACAAACAATCTATTCCGATCATTCGACCAATCAGAAGAACGAATAAGGTTCTCACCTGAATTGCTCACATCGATCACGGAAGCGGTCTCACTACTTGAATGTACGCTCAATTGTGGATCCAATGTCTCGGTAGACTGACTAAAAATGACCTGTATGTTCAAAGATGGGCGAGAAAAGCACGGGAGAGCGAGAAGAATTCATGTAGAGTGTTTAGCTCCGATTGCGTGCAATGAATGACAAAACGCACGAGTCCCGTAAAACAGTCCACTTAATAACTGATTGTGAGGCGCATTTCGTTACAATTTCTACACGTGAAGAGGAACGACTGTGAAGTATCAAAGAACAACCGCTCCAAACAAAGCTTGTACATGCTGTCATAATGCCATGAAGTAAACGAGTTTAATACGAAGTTAATTTGATAAAAACGGTACATAAAGATGTGATCAGATGCGGTTGAACACTCAGATAAATCTGCATATGGAAAGAAGACCGATGGTGCGTGAAATAAGTCCGGATAAATGCGATACTCACTATATATATATATATATATATATATATANTTGCTCGTGACGTTGTTATTCTCAATCTGTTTATCAATTACATGTTAAACACGACGCCCAAGCTGTTCAACTTCATTCGTACTAAATTTGGTGCGGATACTTTACGAAAGGGGAACGGCTTATACTGGAAGCTCCCCATTCGCGGGATTCGTTCAATCGACATGTAGGTGTAGACGGCCAACGTTGACAATGAAATGAAAAATGAGCAAAAACAGACCGACAGGCGAACATGGCGATCGGTAGAATAATCTCATTGCAACGATTTTTTTTGACGGATCCTAGTGTAGAGTTGAAACGTCACAATAAGTCGTTCACAACGGTGTGTACCTTTCTTAAACACTATGTACATATACATCAGCTGGACTCAGAGCAGTTATTACGCGATGCCATGTAACGCTTAATATATAGGGATTGTAAATTTACTAGCATGTACAGATTATCGTGAGTGTTCGCACGAACAATATGGAAAGACAAATGGAATTATGCGTAACAGGGAAAAACCGGAGAAACAGGCCGTAAATACGTTTTTGTGAAATCATGTTTCGTCTCCGACAGGACTTAATAGGTAACAAAATTGGGTTCATTATATAGTATAGGTAAAGGGTAGTGGCTGAATTACTGATGTTGTATACATACTAGTACAAACGGTTATATTGTCCTGAAAAATCTTGTGACAGAAGCAAAGCATAACCTCACAAAAATGTTCGAAGGGTTCCCCATGTTATTGCAGAAAACCAAGCCATTGCATAGAATTTTTGGATAACATTTCAAGATGGAGAAAACCTCAGTTCAAAAACAAACGTGGAGGGCATGTATAAGTTTTCAATTGCGTGGATACTGTTTGACCAGCAATATAAGACTAAACAGTTGAAATATCACACTGAAGACGTTCAGCTAGACAGCCAACAGGATGATGATGAGTTGTCCATAACGAAAGGAAAGATCAGATGCAGAGAAACAATGTGGCCATTATTCTAAGTACGACTTTAAATTACGAACTACAACTCAAAAAGCAAGCTAAACAGATGCAATGAACGCAAACGGCTAACGGAATATCGAAAGTTGGCTAGACTAATCAAATTTTAATATCACCATTCAATGTACACATTAGTTGTTGTCGAAGATGGTGATTGAGAGGTTTAAAGGCAGTTCGCGTCACAGCAATAGCCGTTGAGACACAGTGCGGAATAAGTATGTAAGCACGAGTACGCACCTTTGTTGGGACAGTTCAAAAGATAAGTAACATACTGACGCATATACGTGCAAACAAAACTGAGCTTCTTGTTTGAAAAACAGCAGGTGCGACCTGATAAATTAAAAAAACCGCCAACAGTCAGTAAGATGTCCTATACAACGACATTGCAGTTGCACCTCGTTGGCCACTTTTGTGGAATTAACTTTGCATATTAGTCATCGTAGAAGCTATTACAGGTCGTCTACAGTGAACATTTGTACACGCTCGAAAAATTAACATCAGTTTAATTTATTGTTCTTAGGACTTAATTACTAATCGATTTCGTTTACCCTTTTCCTGTTCAATTTGTGTTACCATTTTAACCAATGCTGCTCACTGAACGTCGTTTTGGTCTCCGCTTCATTTGCTTAGGTTTTCATAATCCCTTTGACCTTCAAGATTTCAACCAAGTTGAATCATCTTTATGTTTCTTAACTCAAACAATTGAAACCAATTCTTCAAGAATGTGAAACTAAATCGTTGGATCGGTCGTTAATCCTCGAATTCACTAACAATGATCGGACAACTAAGAAGGGAGGTCGATATCACGGTTTCTAGTTGCTTGAATTACGACTAACAACACTTTGTAATAGGAATATATACCAAACTTAGGAGGAATTCAGCTTTGTTCGTCCATACGTGAGCCATCTGCTGAACTCACAGGGGTGGAGTGCACACCTATGAGCATCTTCACACCGTAACGTATACGCAGCACACTAACATGTGGTTCAGGCATCCCGTGCACGTCCACCCAATCAAATTGCCCATTAGCCAGCCAATACAGCCTGGGTTGGGTTCGCTAAAAAGCGGTGTACGCGCAATCCGGGTCAAATTATTCAGTTATACTCCTGTATTTTAAACCACACTACTAGTGACTGGGCGTGCACAGATCATCAGCATCATTCGATCAGTCATTACAAGTGAGTGTAGAGGGGATGTGAAGGAGATAGTGCGTACTGATATGCGTGTACGTGCGTATTGCGAACGAATGAGTCGCAGGAATGAAATCCGACTCACCTGTCGCGGACGTACGGATGTGCTGAGCATGCTCGGCTTGGTTCTCTTTTATGCAGTAGTGTATTTGTATGTGGGTATGCGTGTATGTGCACGGTTGGGAGTTGAAAAGACACGCTTGGTTAGTGGCAAACAACTGATTAGTTGGAACATTGGAAAGTTATGAAACAAGGTCAACAGATTGGACATAAGTGTAATAAACAAAAAAGGGACTGAAGCTTAATCTGTAAGGTAAATCGCCGACCTCGATTAGGTGATATAACAGCATACTACACGTCCATGAACTGGAAAAGAACAGAGCAAGGAAGGCAATATCATAAGTTTGTAACAGATGTTGCTTCGCTAAATTCCGAGCTCATTCTGCAATAAATCTCATATAGACAAATTGTACTTCGTTGGTGATTTTGTGTATGTGAACTGAGAACCACCAAGTCGATTGCGTGCTTTACGGATCAAAAGCTATGCACCTACCACAACAAAAAATACCGGACCACGCTGGTAAAATAGTGTTCAGGGGAAGTAATACAAATCACGCCCTGTATACCGCCATATTTGGTTCGGCATTTTGTCTACTGTTGCTTCAGTGGCTATACAGTTCAGTTGTTTGTTGACTTTATCGATAAGAATTCTACCATTGCGCGAAATTCTTTGAAGTGTTTTTCTCACTTAATGCGTTCACTTTGCACAACCTCGTCAGATATTTAGATCACTGTGAAGACGTCTATAATTAACACGCACATACTACTTTGTTCGACTTATGTTTGTTAGTAAATTCGAAAATAGACTATTTGCATGAGTTGCATCATGTTATCGACCCATTTTCTTCATTCCGTCTGCATTTTCTTCTCCCCTGTTCCTCTTTGCATACATACGCAATTTTGATCCACTAAACTAGTACATACTTATCAAGTGTAATACAGCTTTGTGTATGCGATGGGAGTGAGAACCTAGTAGTCTATTTCCAAATGATTCTAAAGGTGAACCATTAATAAGAGTGTACATTATTCACATGTTTAATTGAACGGCCACGTGTGACAGAACTGCTTTGTTTGTGTTTGCTCGGATTACCACGATGATCTAGATTCAGTCCACTCATCGAAAAAACTGGTGCATATACGGTAGTGAGATGCCAGAAGCAGACAATTTCATTTCTTTATAAACAGGATTTGTATTAGAGTTTTGAACATTACACAAATAAATCAAATAAGCATTATCCCGGAAGAGAAACACGGAGGTTTCAACGGTGAATTTAAAGAAGCCAGCTTGATTTACACAATTGAGCAGCTCTGTTAATGACACAATTGAACTGCTCGCTAGGATAACTATGCCGAAATGGTGAGAAGGCCAGCTATACAGAGATGATCCGGTAGACACATCTGGGCCATATCAAACGTTTGCATTTATCAGACACAAAGATTGGTATCGAATCTGATGCGCTCTGCAAGTAATTGAGTCCGTTACTCTGGGCTACAAAGCAATGAATGTTCACACTTGTAGGAGCATCAAGACAATAGCCAAACTAACAAAGTCAAAACAAATCGTTGATATCCAACAGAACACTGTATGGAGATATTGCAGGCAGATGATGTGTCATACGGATCCAGGCAATAAGCGGGACATTCAATGTACAAGTTATCCAGTTGCATCAAACACCAATGAGACGGCACCGCCAACTGAACAGTCGCTGAACATAGGAAAAATGAGTGTGTTCCACTCAGTCGATTTAACCGACTCGAGTGGCTGTTTTCGTAACCGACGCACAGACTATGACCATGGGGGGAATATGCATAATGTCGTGAAAGGCGGACTATCACAATTCCAATGAATAAAAAACCTCTCTACGTAGAAAAAAACTCGAATATTGAAGCAGACTACTTACAGAAGAGCAGTTTCATCTGCATGGTCCCCTCTACAAATGTACTGTTTGCTCTATAGAAGGCAATTAGTCTAACATAAACATAGGTAATTGATCGTATGAGAATCTTATAGAACACGTGAGCCAAAACGACTTGATGCGGTTCTGTGTGCGATAAGAAACAACTCACCGACGGACTACGTGGAGCGCCAACACGATGATTGGAGGGAAGGCCGTAACTTTCAATAAGGCGATAGAGACGTTCGCGTAGATGCACCTGATGAGGATGAAATAGATAAAGCAAAACAGATTTTTAATGAGAATCCTCTACGACAGTCAATGAAAAATCTAATGAGTAGTGAAAAAACTCACCTGACAAGCCCCAGACCGGTTCCAAGATGATACTGAAGTCACAAACAGATCACCCAAACCTGAATCTGGCAGATGAGCTTCAGTCTTCTGTTGAACAACTTCCGGAGATGGATTTAGGTCGGGCCCTGTTTGGTTAGATACACTCACCAGTTCGGATAGCGCCAAATGCGGGGCGAGCAGCGGCGCATTGTGCACAAGATCAAAGTGAAACTCTAACTGCGGACCGGCCAACTCTAGGTGAGGTGGTTCGGTTTCCGGTAAAGGAACAGCAATGGCAGCCGCCGCAGCCACGAAGTCTAATACGCGGCCACTTCCGGACGGATCAAGACCGCTCAAAGTGTGCACACTGGGGAGAGGAGGTGCACTGAGGACGGCCGAACGGGAGACCAAAACCTGGTGAATTTTGGTAATTTCTGTCCAAAAATCAGTCTGGTGTGGGGAAGAAAAAAAAGAGACTTAATTGGTGTACGTATGTGTGAAGAGAATAAAACCTCTCGAATTGTTCAGGCCGCTGCATAACAGATGAGCGCAACCAAAGGCACAGTTCGGGCCAACTCAATAAGAAATATTCTTTTAAATTCTGATTGGTGATCTGAGCTGTGCAGGGTTGGCCCACGTAGGTATTACGCCATATAGTGACAAACTTCAGTCAGATACTGGAACTGATATCCGAAATTTAGTTTGAGCGACGGTGGGCGAAGTAAGAACGATAAACATATTGCACAACCCTGAGAAAAGTGACACTATGGACATTGACAAAGTCAACCCACCTTTCTAAAATCCCTCTTTCATGAGCGTGCATTGCTTCGTTTGGTCAAGTACTTAAAACTTACAAGTAACATTCTGTAAGACAGACGCCGCGCAAGGACTTGTCCACCAAACTCATCGGTTAAGACACACAGACTATCGTTGATGGACATCTATTGTCACATTGGTGTAAAACAAGAATGAACCATTACGTCCAGTAAAGATAGAACATAGGATCAAAACTAAACCCGTCAATGTTTGAATAGGTAATCATGAGGGGAAACAAACCTCAGACAGGTCAAACAAGAAACTAGCGACGTAAATAATATCTGCTAAACAATGATGTAGGCGATAATATTTCAAACTTAATAAAGAACTCGGTATATATCTTTAGGACAAGGAATGTACACCGAGAAAACGGCATGAAAATAGCATGATTAAGATTGCAAAATAATAATGCTAGTAACTTAAGATGGTAATATAAACCCATGACTACCAAGTATTACAACCGTGGTAGTGTTAGGTTAACTATCTTCTGCCTCTGCATACAAAGAACAGGTTTATAGTGAGGTGTTGCAACGGGTTCAGCAGGAGGTAAGGCCGGCTCACTGGTCAAGATATACTATACAGGAGAAACGTTCTCTGCTTGAATAGTATGCCTTGTTTCTTTCCCATATCGCGTGATCAAAATTTGAGTAGCACTGAGTTTGTTGTTGTATAGCCACTATGGAATGTGCTCCCCGATACGTGTTTCAAGTGATCTCATCATTCTGAGTGCATCAGCACAAGCATATTCGTAAGTAATGTTAGACGTGACAATTGAGTCGTTAGGGCGCTTTCCCAATTTGTAAGGCGGCTACGTTATTTGGTTGAACAGTCTTAATTCTGCTGCGTTGTATGCAGCGCTAACGACACATTTTCGTCCCTATATGGCAATGCTGCGTATACGGGTTTGTGAGCCACTATTTCCAACATTGACCACTCCGACCTTACTTCAGCGCAGTTCGCAACAAAGCTTGCGGAGTAGCCACTGTGCACAGTCGTTTGACGGATAAAAACCTAGTCTTCGTCCATTGCCTCAGATGAGCAAATTCCCCAAATCCTACGGAATACGGTTCAAAAACATGGCCTTATCAAAATCAGTGACTCATTCTTATATCACATTTGTTTGAATTATTGTTCGTCTGTAAATCACGGTGTGTACCGTCGATGATATTGACGGAAATATCTCTGGAGAGTGCACCTTGTGTAACCTTACTTGCGACTTTTGGAGTAATTTGAGGATAATCATTTCTGTTTTGTGCATATGTATTCATTACTTTACTAATCGAATCGTGAATCACTGTCTGGATCAGCGATGCGCAATACTCCTGAATACGCCTTAAGATTAAGCATTAATATACGCATACAATAAATGCGGTTTGACTATCTATACTTGCGCAATAGCCCAAAAAACCGGTCATATTCACTTTTGCGACGGAAGACCGGATAACGGTTTGAACACTAGATGATGTGGACCAATATAACTGCTTTTCCAATCATTCTAAATTAACTGTCTCCTCATCGAACCCAATGATAAATCCATTCCCGTAAGGACGGAAGTGACACTGAAGGGTTCCGATTTTTAGCTCGTGAGATCAGAGTTTGGTACAAGAGGAAGAGAAGTGCAGCTGTTAATCAGGTGAAACTATGAAAAATGTCGAGAAAATTGCCACCGGGTCCACTTACTTGATTTAAACAGTGTCACACAGTTTCTATTCGGATCATCTTAATACGTCACGGAATACGATGCTGACGATTGCACTGATGCGAAAGTATACATTTAATTTTAGATGTTAGTACACATGCAAGTGGAGAGTGTGGTTTCGCGGGTTCCGTTTAATTTTACACAGGACATGCATCGTCTCATGAATATGCATGAAAAGTCCCCACCCTTATTAACAGATGTGAACTCGCAACGCGTACGACTGTACCGGTTTGTGAACTGTGCACCAAAACAAGATTGATAGTCGCCATCAACGTCGGCCACTACTCTCCCTGAACACAAATGCTGAACGGCACATCTAGCTCACAAGCCTCGGCAGTTCAAGAACAACCAATCATAAGAAAGATTTAGTTAACCAAGTACAGTCACAACCATGCTGTGCTGGATCACGCGCAACATAAGTCCTTTCAATCTACTTATGAAGTGAGCGGATTATAACTTCATGAACACGATGAACAAAAGTATTCCATCAAGGAATTTGACTCCAAACGGCACGTCTGAAACCTCCATTTACTGTCAGAAACTACAAACAGACGCATTTACGACAAACGAAACAGTCGACCACGATCGTCGAACACAAAACAAATGAACCCATTTGAGTAATTATGCCTATGAAAGGGAAACTTACTCCAAGGAACTGATTAGACAACGCAGTAATAAACTGCTGTAGAGTATCACTCAAATCCGGAGTATTTAATTCAACCTGTTCCAAGAACAGATAAGCAACTTTGAGCAACGAAGGTTGCAGGCATACAGGACCAATAGCCAGTAGCTATAAAAACGAATAAAATGAGAAAATGGTCGGGTTTTCGTGGGATTCTGATAAAGTTCAAGGATATTTAACAGACAGAATTCGTAGAACACATGTGCGCGAATGATAACTCGAATACTCAAAGTTCACGAGCTGAACTTATTTATCGATACGTCACTAACCAACGGAAACTAATTAATCTAGCTGTATATCAATTCAGTCCTCAGAAATATATTTGGATTCACAACCTCAAAAAAGCAATACGCAACAAAAATTACACTTTTGAGTGGATGTTTGTTTTGATGACTAATGAGGCACCGAAGCTCATGATGCTCGTTCGTCAACTGTGTATATGGTAAACATTCGTCTGTAGCAAGGTCAGCATCAAATGAAAGCTAACGACTCAATCCGAACACAAAACTGTGCTACAGTCGCCTTAATCATTCTCACATTTGATCGCAACTTTCACAATTCAGACTGCCATCCCGGCCGATGTATTTCGGCGCAAATTGCGCGCTCAGTGGAATTCATCAGTAGGGCATAACTTTAATTGAGCAAGGAAGAGAACACCGGTAAATGAACTAATGACCAGCATGACCGTTTCACAAGCGCCAGGGCTGCAGATCAATTTTTGGTCCTGCAGTGAACCGGCAAATAGGCTTCAATAAAACGTAACCTCAAGCATGTAATATCTTAACATGTCATGCGATTGTTTGTTGGTAAATGATAATCGGTGTTCAAATTGGAATAACTAAAGCCCACGATTGATTACTACTAGTCAATAAAAAAGGATTCGGGATTTCCACATGCCTGCTGATTTCTTACAGACGATCAGATAGTTTGAAAAATACTCACAAACGAGTGTCAACTAGCAGTTAGATGCAATGATTCGGTCACGCCCGAAGTGGTGACCAGTAGACTCGGTGCACAAGTTCTAAGGCTGGAGACTAACATGAGGTGTAGACAAAGCTGTCAACTAGAGTTCAGCTCTACTCAAAGTGAAACATTAAGCTAGTGGACTCTGTCGAAATAATCCGGCCGGGGAAATGTTTCGCAGTTATGAAGATTACAATCAAGTGTAAATGGTGTTCATTTTATGACAAACAAAATGCCCGATAGCCATACAGTAAATGAAACGCGTGTGAAATCAAATAGGATGGAATAAACCTCCAATAGTAGGAAATTCTCCAGAACATAAATCCCAAAAGTCAAGGTTCAGTCTTCCGCAATTTATACAGATGATGACATACAAACTGCAGAGTATCAACTGAGGGGGAAGCAGTAGGGGAGTATTCGCCAAGCAGCATTCTTACTGTTTTTCACCGTCCCAATTTACCAAAAGCCATTACTTTAACGATTTGTCAAGCAGACTTACCAAGTAAACAGCAGAAAAATGTGAAATATGACGGTCCGTCATCTAACATAATAAATTTAGTCAGAAAATGGGGCAAGTGAACTCGTTCCAGGCAAACACTGTTACTTCAGTTGTCCCGATCATCATTAATCTTACTTAACTGGGCTGCAATGAATACACCTGGTGGGTGGCACAGTAATTCTGCGAATAAGACCGAACGTAAAATGAAATAGACAGATTGTCAAAAATACGGTCATTACAGAAAACAAATCAGACACAGGCCAACTGCAGACAAATCAGGGCACTCACCGTGGTCAAATGCTGTAACAAATGTGACGCGTGTCTGCTATATCCTTCCAGCATGTAACATACCACACACTTTGCCCACTGATCTACGTCTTTGGGGAATGAACCGGAAGCATACTGTTTAAGGACCAATTCCAAATTAGCTAGGCGATAAGAATCGATTTGTGAAGCTGCTTGAGCCAAGGCGTTAGCTGCCTATGAGAAAGCAAAAATAAACAAGTAACAGTCAGTTACAATACAGTTAAAAGACCAACTTTTTGCCACGATCGACGGAAACATTCAAGTTCCCACCTGAAGACGTTCGCAAACGAAATTTGTTTCCAATGTATCAGAACTAATCCCAAAAGTGGGACAAGACCCGGCTCAAAAACGGTGTACAAACGATTACGTTGAGAAACGTAAGTTATGCTTATCCACAGACACTGAAGATAGGTGGAGAACGCTTGTAAGTAACAAAAGCCAACTGTATCGGTAATAAGACGATGCTCAACAAGTCATAGGCACCTGCTAACACATCACTTACAACCAAACGCACGTATAACATGCATCCTAACAAAACATCTGTAACAGGACTAGCTGACTGTTGAAGTCATGTAGAAGCACTCCAGGAAGCTTGCATACAAACCGAGGGAACTGAACTTTCAACCGCGTGGTCAACAATTAGAATGGAAAAGAATGCGATTTCAATTCGAATTAACACGAAAATGATGAACCCAGTTATGCAATCGAAGTTATGAAATCGAGTACAAATACAAGTGAAAAGAAGTTCTAGCGGGAATAAATGAGTTGCAACGTCAGTGGAAGATATAGGACACTGACCTGAATGCAAACGGGATTTTTTGGTCTCAGCGGGGTCTGTGTTGTCAGTTTGGGAATGATCGAAGCACCATGCACCACAGACTGAGGCGCAATCGGACCAGGGTGACTTAGGGCGCCGAAGACACCAGTTGGACAGTTACCTGGGAAACCGACACTGTCGGTTCGACATAAACGATTGGAACGCATTGATGAACCGATCGCGACGGATGAGTTGCGTACAGGCGATAAGGCAACTGAAGTAGAGGCCCACGAACCCAGGGCTCTCGGAACTGCATAGGTTGCTGTGCATACACCTCGGCCAAGAAAACCACCTTGAAGAACACTAGGTTGCTCCGTTGTGGCGTCCACAGAAGGAGGGCACAAACCGTTTAAACTGATTGAAGGATCCTCATCCCAGGCTGTCAGCAGCATGGGCAACAGAGTCAAAATCATGATGGGGTAGCTTAATTGACTGGCCAAATTTGTCTTATCCGGTGGCACAACCAACGGATTTGAGAGAGCAGGAATCAGACAAACAAGAAGTTGACAAGCTGGATCAACCAAATTGGGTGATGAGCAGCCCTGAAACGAAGAGAATCCGAAACCATCACTTACAAGGAGTGAAAAGCAGTACCAAAACCACTCCATACAAGTAAAGGTGGTCGCGGCAAATGTTGATGATAAGGTTCAAACGTTAGTGGACAGATTGAAGCAACATACAGACTTGAAATTGCGAATTACCAAAATCTTAGCTACATGTGTTATTTCGCATAACTTCCTAAAGTATCAGGTATACGAAATTAATGGTAATTTCCCACCTCAACAAGTAGAATTAAAGTAGGGATATGCTGTATCAATCCACTGACCAGATAGCGGCCAATGAATTTGGTACAGACCAGAAATGTGTGCAGCTGTGGAAGTTTGAGGTGCAAAAAGTATCGGAGTAAGTGCATCCACAAGGATATGAGAAAATCTGATTTTAGAAAGAGCATGGTACAATGTGTGATGGATCGCCATGAATAAAACATCTGCACAGTAGAAAGCTCTGTACTTTAACTCCATGGATAGGAGAAAACATGCAACAAGGCACGATTAGGCAAGTCAGCATGGTGATATCAACCGGAAGCCTAATGCAGACTGCGTGTGAGAGCTGAATGGTATGAATGACAGAAGCAATGAAAACGGGGAAGAGGCCAATGATATCGAGTTGCACTTGGAATGATGTACATAAAAATGCGACCAACATAAAAAGTCCACAAGATCAAAACACAGTTCTACGGGTCAATAACTTGCTACTCAAGATTGAAAAATAATGTAGACATTAGAAGAGCACATGTAAACCAGTAAACAAAATGCGGTCGGCCGTCTGAAATCTGTTCGTTTATCAATCAGCAGAATGTGAACGATACAAAGAAAGGTTAGTGAAGTACCATTGAATGTGGAATACAACTGTGCTGGGAAAGTCTATTCCACCCAAAATTGTTCACTTATCGAGATTCATTTGAAAAACGTTCCGTGATTTTGAATTTTATCCTCTCGCACCATAAAATGCTGAAAGTTAATTTTTGCGCACGTTTTCTGATTCACCTTCAAGATGGGATTCTTCAGTACCAATCAGTAAGAACATTCTCAGCCGAAGGCAGGGATACGAATGACATCATCCAAAATTGACAAGTCGGTGTTCGGCCAATTGAACCACCATGATAAACCCATTACCACACTCCCAATACACTTGTCCGTATATGTTCACTAATCACCCTGTTGAACGCATCATGCACGCATTCAGGTAAATTACCGCTCTAAAATGTCGTACTCAACATGTAACAGGCTTCTGACAGTGATCCCCCTTGGACCCATATTTTAAAGACTAATGTGGAATACAAATGCGGCTATGCTTATTCGATCAACGCCTGGCATAGTGCTTGATACGGGAAGCCCAACACCCTCAATGGGTGCAACCCCGTCGGTGCCAACAATATACTATCTGGTTCATTGTTTGGCATGGCTCATGATGACGAACACTGCCACAACTATGCGATGCATTAACAGGAATGATTGTTACATTATATACAGCACGCTGAGCAATCTATCCCGTCTTGACGCCGCCATACGATTTAAGGAATACACGGTATTACGGTGAAGATTTTCAGTTTCAAAACTTGCACAGCTTCACCCAACAGATGAATTACGAGTCAAGGACTATTCTCACACCAACCCATCTGTCCGACGTACTCCACAAGCCTCCACTGTTTCAACTGGTGATTCGCAACAGCCAACATCATTTCTACTGTGCTATCAAGACTTCGATGTGTCCAGACACTTTGTTGTATTTTCTTTGTTATTCACGTATATTCGGTGAACTGTTGTTTACGTGACACGTGTATTTTTGTTGGCCTTCTGTACCTTCTGAGTTCTGGGTTTTGGATATCGCTACGGTTCGTACTTACGTGCTCCGAAATTGTACATTGTATACTCGTGTGCTAGCCAGTTCTAAGTTTCGTAGGCCACGAGGGTCATAACAATTCGTTTGATAATTTGTTCAATGCAGCGTAAAAATCTACGAAACGGAAAATTCGTATAGGCAGTATGGAGATGACAAAATGTACTGTAAAGAGTACAGCTTTCGTCGTTTGTACTTAGTTAACTGTTCCCATTCCCATTTTTACGACGCGGGACGTTAGCGGTATCGTGGTATTGGTTCCTGTGGGTTGACTACCGCTAGGCTCGAGACGAACCTCAGATGATAAGTGGTTAGTATTATTACTACTGAATTATCACTTGCGGCGTGTGGAGGTTACATATAAACAGTGACTTCCATTGTGTTCACTAAGTAGTTTCCTACCTAATAGTAGCAAACGCCACGAAATATTACACACACAGAAAAAAAGCATCAGCCTTTGAATACGCAGAAAGAATGAGAAAGCACTGATTAAAATGTTGTGTTCGGTTAAAATTGTGAGATTCCGTCGCGTTAATTACGTGTGACAATAGGGATCGTTTCTTTTAAGGTAGACGGTTGGTCCATTTTCACCAAATATACAGCTCTGAGCATTGCATAGATACACCTTGAAATAATCGACTGTTATTGACGAAACAGAGAGAGAGCAAGGTGGATCGCTCACCTTGATAGCCAAATTTAGAAGCCCCGGAAATGGTGGATTCAGTCTTGCCTGTGCTAAAATAGCTTCGGCGCGTCCAAACAAATTCAGTGTGGTGGAAGCGGTGGTTGCCGTAGCAGTACCCCAATACGGGGTGTCTTCACCTAACACACGTGGAACGAGGATGGTTAGTAGGCGCACACCGGCTATGTATTCATGTTCGAAATCCGATTCCAACAGGAAAATCCCTGTCCAAAATATCCCGCACAATAGGTCGGATTGTTCTTCAGCGGACAGACGACAGGCTGTTCGCTTGGTGATGGACACAGCGGTTTTTGACACAGATGAACTGAACAAAATCAGAGAAGAAAAGTGGGAAAACAATAAACAGATGACCAGAACGACTGACAACCAATCAGCGAAGACAGTAATACACCGGTGGTTTACATCGATGATTAATTGGTGCCCCAACAGACTTATCATCAAGAGCTATGTCGAACTGTAATTACAGAACCCTCTTGGTTCCATGCGGAACGTTCTACTGATGCACGGCTTCAAAGTCCGTCTGGCACAAGAACCCCATCATTTCCAACCGAGCAACATTTACTACTACTATTAATAATGATATCATAACCGTTAACATTGTTATTAGTGTGCATGAGTCTGAGTAACCATGAAACGACCAATGAATGGGCGACGAAAAGAAAGAAATCGAACACAACCTGGTATCAAAAGAGAAGGAAACGGTCTGCGTCAAGTTTACGGCTTACACAGTGTCGCAAACGAATGTGGTTTTCTTTTTTCAAAGGGTCTATCTTGTTAGTTGATGTCACGACGACAAACATAATGACATTCCTCCAACTGGTTTTCGTTTGCTGCAATCCTCTGTCTAACGCCTACAGTCAGCGACAGTCTGTAGCCTTGTAACCCAGCCGGAGAGAATTAATGGAGACATCACAAATGCAAGTTCTTCAAACCGTTACGTCAATGCGCAGGCTATCCACATTAGAGGTTTCCAGAGAACGCAGGAAAGACGCAATGTGCTGAACTGGATAATCAGAAGTAAATTGTGTTTGAGCTACCACAAACCGTGAAGTGATATTAATTTGTGCGAAACGATACCACTTATTCCTAATATACATCGTAGAACCTCTTCTTTGTTGATGGAAAGCCGATGACCCACATCTCACCCTTGAGGCATGAGAAGGATGTCACGTTTGGGATTGGCCAACGCCAACTGAGCCTCGGCAATCAGTTACCAGATTTCTTTTCCAACCCGAGCATCGGTTGTGATACAGCTCCTGAAGCAAACAAAACTTTCGACTGAGTCCAGACCGCCAACTCTTGGGGAAAGTGCAGGCACAGATCTATGCTAACCCTAGACAGTGCGACCACACATATAGTGTTACTTCGATCGACATGCGGTTTAACGGGTTAGGCACAAGCAGTGAACAAGGCGATATGAATAGCACAAATCAAGTGGACGAAAAGGTTTGCACTACCGGTGGTAAGAATCTTTGGAGAATTTGTGCAGAAAATGACCGACAGCAAACATACGGTAGCTTCGCTGCATTCTGCGAAGAATGATGAAAAACTGCTATGAGTACGAATCCGACTGTGTACTGTCCATAGAATGGGCACATATTTACCATGTAGCCTATCCATCAATAAGCCATGTTTATGATCTGTAAAATAATGATTTGCAAAGCAGTTAAGAACACATTCCTGCCGCAGTACCAGGAACGGCTCAGAACGAATACCCTTTTAATATTCGTACAATGATGGTTGGCACAACAAAAGATTCTCCATTGATTTGGTTTGAAGTACTCGGCGCTGACCACAGATTGCTATGCACATAGGAACAGGGTTAAAATCACATAGATTCTTCCAGAAAATCAAGTGAAACGTGATTCTGCTTAAGAAACCCTGATGTCAGTGCTCACGTTTTGAAACTACAACGATGAACTCTACGGACATATCGCCAGATTCGACTTACTGACGAGTAACAGGATCCATGGGAATCGAAACTCCATTTGGAATGCAGAGTGAGACCGCGTGCGGTGATTTTACGTTCACATGTGACCGCAAACCACCCGAAGCTCCGCTGGGGTCCGCGGTGATCACATTGGCAGAAGTGGAGTGTCGTTGCGTTCGACGTCGATCCGACACGGCAACCAGGGCTTGGCTAGGATCCACATAGGGCCAACGGCCAGCAGAACGCGGAGACGTGGGTGCAGTCCTGGTCTGACTCGGACTGGCTCGGCGTTTGAAAGCATGGTCCTGTGAAGGT
This sequence comes from Paragonimus westermani, assembly GCA_008508345.1. Classification (NCBI taxonomy): domain Eukaryota; kingdom Metazoa; phylum Platyhelminthes; class Trematoda; order Plagiorchiida; family Troglotrematidae; genus Paragonimus; species Paragonimus westermani. Next base: position 52,728 of record QNGE01000130.1, read on the forward strand.
TCACTTTTGGGTTGCAAGTGAGAAATCACAGCCTCCAAAGTGTAAAACAATTCGGTAACATATGCCTAATCAAAAAAGGAATCGGCAAATACAGATCCGGTGAAAAAAACAGAATTTCAGCAGCAGTTAAAGGATGACAACTAAAGAATACAGTAGGACCGCAGTTCCAAGAAACTGTGGTAAGCGAGGTGTGCTAAGAAAAGTGATATATATATATATATATATATATATATATATATTCTCGACGGGATGAATCGCATTCAGGTTTTGCAAGTTGCAATCTTACAAGAGACGGATGCGAATACAAGCCTCAGCTTTTTGTCATAAAAGATATAATCCCAGACTAAGTAATTGTTTTTAACACCCTCAATAAATAAGAATGCATTCAAGTGGCTACCCAGTGGTCAACACGGTTGCCTCATGATTGGAATGTCCGGAGTTCAAATCCCGGCCGTGGCAAGGATATGCACTACTGATGAGCTCTAATGAGAGCGAAACTCGAGTCTAGTGCTTCCTTTCGAAAGAGGCTGGCTGGAAAGTCTATCTGAATGCGAACGCTGCGATCAAATGTGAGTGATGGTCAACTTGAAAATAAACCAAATCCCCGACTACTCATCAGTAACCCTTTCTTTCACTACACCATTACGGTGAGCGGCAACCAGAGTCACAGTAAGCTCTCATCAAGTTCATGGTCGGAATGATGAGTGAACTGGTGAATCGCCGGACTCCTGAACATGTAAAAAATATTTGGGTGACTGGATAAGATCGCACCCAAACTAACAGGACCGACTAAATCGATCAACACAGTGAAGAAAATCGAACAATGAATTGACAATGTGCAAAATATGACTGGTGAAGACATGCAGCTCTAGACAGACAGCCATACTAGTAGGGGTGTGATGAAACCGATCGGAGTAAATCGGTAAGCGACTGCGTCCTACGCCTCAGAGACGATATTTGGATGAATGGGACACACAATCAATGGCACACTTACGCTGTTAAATGTGTTCTGCTAACCGACTAGAGACGCTTTCTTTAGTGGACAGACGTAAGAATAAAAAACTGATTTCAGAACAACTTGTGGACAATCGGTATGTTGTTTTTTTGGTGCAGTTTCACTTTTGACACAGAAGTTGCTTCGGACCAGAAACGTCACGAACGAAAAAATTACCGATTGTTCACAAGCTGTTCTGAAACTATGAATGCTCAATCGGATTTAAGCATAGTCCAGCTAACAAAAAACTAATTTTGTTCAGCTTTTGTTCAACCCAGATGTGAAGCTACTTGGCGTATCTGTGAAGATACAGGAAAATTATGGCCAAGCAACCGAATACGATGACAAACTCTAGCGACCTGATCTTGTAATATTTTGGAGAACCTAAAGAGAAATAGAGATAGACTTCGAATTTCAGGAACTCAGAAACAAACCAAATTCGCAACGCGCATACAGTATAAAATTACCGACTGTTAGTAAACATAGGCCTACCATAAAGAAGCGAATTAGATGCACTGGTAAAGAGGTGTATACATATGGCAGTACTGAAACGAGTACGTGCCTGTAATTCCTCATTCATGTCGGACACCGTCTCACCAAGTCGTGCAAGCAGACGAGACAAACTTTGACGGTCTAAATGCGCACCAAGGATGCGGAAAATTTGCAGTGATCGGTTTGCATAATGTCTGTTTGCACATGACAAACCCATATTCAGCGCGGCTTGAGACAGGCGGGCAACTGTGCAATTGGATGAAGGATCATGAGTCTCCAGTTGACGTGACTGAAACTGATGAATGGATGAGTAGCCATGTAGTGGATTGCAACTGCATTGAAGGCAATGCTCTACATCTTCCGGTTCGGAATGGACCAAGGCTAAAATACGAGCCACCACGCGTACGAGGCGACCCAGCGGAGAGTTGTTCAACTGCCGCTGGTTGATTTCACCGGCCGCATCCGCTTCCCGCTCGACTGCGCGGTGATAACAAAGTGGCGAATAGTAGAAACGCGAGCGCTGGACGTCGTAATCCTCACATGTCCAGACAGCCTGACCAGCGCTGTGGATAAACATGGAAAGTAGATGGAAAAACAGGAATAACAGTCTATCTAATGAATTTACCGTCCCATTAGGGGGAGTATCATAGTTAGGAGCAATTTTCCTCAAAATTCCGTAATTGCGTTGTTTGCCGTTGCTTGACCTAGAGATGACACTGCCGCTTCTAATAAAAACGGACTGACAGAAGTAGAGTCGTGAACTAACGTCGAGTAAGAATGTATTCGGAAGCTCTCGAGGAGTGTACATTCTAACAACATGACACGACAAAGATTTGTGGTTTGCAATCGAAACATCCAAACAAGCATACAGGACATTGTAGTTTTAGGTAAACGGATGTGGAATGTGAAGGATGGATGAAGATTGAGCGCAAATAATTAGAAGCATCCAACCATAAGCACACCAAGAAAAGAATAATAATGGGTTTAAAATTGCGTTTAGTCCGGTGTTTTGAGAGGCCATTCTCGACTTATGTCATATAGAAACTCGTTGGCCATTGGCTGCGAAGAATGTCCTGTTCGATCCAGCGTACATTCGCAATGAAAACAACCATTTTCTAGGATTCCACATTCTCCAACATATGACCACGAAGAGAGTGAACTCGAGGTAGCCATTTCTTAACGAGACTGACTTCTGACAGCCAACCCATCGAGGTGTCAAGCTTGGGTTACCATGACTGCTCCTGTCTAAGTTAAGGCCACTTGACAGTGCCGGATCCCACGTGATCTGATTTTACATCCACAGTCGAAAACCAAATGGCTTAAAAGTTGAAATAATGATATGCTGAGCCTTATCTTGATTACTGTATGGTGATCAAGATGGGGTCTGTGATGAACAGCTTAATGGCGATCACATCAATGAGCCAACATCCAATTCTCATTTGCAACCTGAGTGACTTCCCTTCAAGATGCATTAAGAAAACAAAACGCCCACTATATAGTATATCTACAAGAAATAACGGTAACGACCGTTTTTTGTGGCTGTCGTCACACATCAGACATCCTCACGTGTGACAGCAACTGTGTGTTTCCGGTGAATTTTGAAACCTAAACACATTCTACTAATAGCACTACATTTTGCGACCTTATGATACCATCTAGAATCTGAAGACACACCGAGTTTCTGTACAACGCCTGTAAATCCTTTTGAAAAAGAAGCTAACTTAAGATTTCCAGCAAGTCGAAGATAAACAGCATAAATCAGTCGTAAATTGAAATGTTGACTGAAAGACATTGACTACCGTCTTAGAATTACACGACAGCAACAAGTCCACATGTCAGACCACTGTGTATTCCAGGTCACGAAACGGGTAGAGGTCGAAGCCATAGTATGATTAAAATAAAATGGACGCTTGCCTGGAGATCAAAACATCGCGCAATTCCTCCACAGATTCATTCAAAAGCTTCGAGTTGACTTTATCGGACTCAAAGGGCTTGAACAGAAGAGGATCAGCCGCTGGAGCAGAACTGTGAACTGGACGAAACGAATGTCGTAGCGGTTTTGGGGGAATCAATTTTGGCGGTTTCAAACGTGTTTTTTTCGATGGAAAAGCAGATTGCAAGTGGGAACTCTCGTCCTTTGGTTTCCCCCGGGGAATACAGTCAATCGGGCCACGCGTCGACAGACCTATATCGTCTTGGCCTGGAATCAATGTATCAGTGCTGAGCAAACTGTAAGAAGACCCGTTCCACCTCGATTTGTCAACATCTTGGGTACAACTCGAGGGAAACAGCGTGAGCGGTGGACTGCCGCAACGAGTTTGAATGCCAACAAGTACTGAATCAGAAGCAAATGTTGTGTTAGGTGCCGGTCTGTGTGCTAGGGATTGATCGCAAACTTGTTTGCTCACAGTGTGCCGCTCCGGCCGTTTGGTTTGTGCAGAGAAATTGCAGTTAGCCGGAAAATCCACAGACGGTAAGTGAGTAAACTTCTCCTGCAGAGATTGAAATTGCATTGAACGGATTTAACAGATATTCATGCTTATGGGGCAGCAATTTAAAAAGCCGCGGAGCAGTTCATTTTGACAAAGAAGAACGCTGTCACTGTGGCTTAATCTGCAAAGAAACTTGAGTTCGCAGTTTTATACTGATACTCAATAGCATGTGCTGATTACTGAAATAGAGTATTGGTTCATGCGGCATTGAACATAAGTCAATAGCCAAATGTATGACCACCTAAGAATAACTAATCGACATGAATACGAACCTGTGACGGGAGTGAACAGTAGGCATAATCTGAATCGACAGGAAACAGGGCTGCATCAAAGCAAGAAACATATTAAGTAATACCATTAATTCACCTTGTTGCGGTCCGATCGAGCAATGAGCAATGCCGTATCAAATAGACTTGAACATAATGAAACTAATGAAAACAACCATACTATGTAACCGGTATTCTGGGGAAAGCTGTAAAAATACGAGCAAAATTATCCACAGAACAATGTCTGGTTACAATCACCTTTTGCACTTATTTCTGTTCGAGGATTATGAACGCTCATGTACAGCTTGCCAGTACACATAGGCAACGATGTAACTTTCAACGAACACACCAGTAGTTGAAACTTTACAGCAACGCCTGTTAAACGACATCATGAATTCAATGTGACCAAAACCGCATACGGTAGGTGACACTAGCATTGCCCGTGGTACAGCGATCAGAATCGAGGGTAAGACTTCGTGATGAGTTGATTAAGAGAAACCTGATAAGACCGCGCCGTACAGAACATCGCCTGCTTACCCTACAGGGCCCTCCATCCACAGTTAGTCGATACTTGGGTAGACGAGGTCCGGGAAAAGCAGATGGGTATGCACACGATACTAGACAATCTTCTAGTTCCAATCGAAGTAGTGCGAGTGATTCCTGCTTCGGACAGGTCAGACTTAGAAGGGAGACTAGGAGTTGTTTGCACTCTTCTTGTACAAGCGCTCTGCAATGATCGATACCTGGACGGTGCATGGAAGTAAAAAATAATCACAGATGTCAAAAACACGGAACGATGAGAAATTGGAGGAAATGGAAAAGTAAAGGAAAACCGTAGAGATTCAGTTTTGGACACCTGTTATTGGCCATAGATCAAACAAAACCTTTCTCCAGTGTCCAAAATGCGACAGGAATAATTTGTGATAGACAACGCATGATTCAAATATGTGTGTTGACGGCTGAGTGCCATTTCATTCAGATAACGACCACAATAACCAAGAATCACCAGTGTGGTTAGACATTTCACTGTTGTGTGATTCTTAAAAAAGTTAAATTCAGCTCAAGGTTCTGATATGAAGGGGCACAGGCCGTCAGTAAGCCGAAATAAGACCACTTTCGAAATTACTCAGCTAACCAAGTTTCGGCCACTATGACAGTCGGATGATATCAACAGCTTTGGACTGTGCGTTCGTATTTCCGAACAAACCAAGTGGATTAAGGAAATTGACGATAAAGAACAAGGCAAGGAGTAGTTGTACTCAACAAGACTGATGGGTTTTTAACAAAACTGAGAATCTGTGTTACGCAAATAAATATAGCTTACGATTGGCAAAATTCCAACTTCAACGCAACCAGTCCTAAGCAGATCATCTACGGTGTACAGCAAAAAACTACAGACAGTTTAACCTCACTGATGGGAACAACTTAATCTACACTCAGTGACTAGCATCAAACAGATTTCATTCAATTGAGCCATGAACTCGTGATCAGAATTTAAATGCCGGCATTCGCAAGGATGTAAACTACTGATGAACTCTAACAGTGATGAAACTTCATTTTATTGCCCCACTTTTAGAAGGGCTGGGTGAAACGGTTACCGGAACGCGAAAGCTCCGATGAACTGAGAGTGACGTTCAGTCTATATACTAAATATGCTTGAACGTGAGTGAGTATGATGGTAGCCGTAGGCTGTTGGCGATCCCTCGTCTAATCCGTTCATAATACGGCTGTAAGCAAGAAGAGTGGCCACGGATTGGTAAAACTCGAACGAATCCACTGACGATGAAACTTCAGAAGAACCGGTCAATTAGACCGCCTACAAGATAGGCGAATTCGACGAAAGATTATGTCATTATATGGAACACGAAAACCGCACGAAGTTCACGATTAAGCTGATCGAGAGTGGGATGTTAGAAGATTACACAAAAACGATAGCTATCGCCGGAATAACGATTCAATTCATCGCGTTTGGTTCTTCTGACTAACACAGACAGCATGAAATGCGTAAGAAAGTGGTTTACTCGAACATTTTAGATGTTTGCCCTAAAGAGGTGCCTCCCCCAATGAAACACTTCTGCGGCGTGATGGGCATCGCTTTAATGTAGCTTCCATAAACATAACAACTTCGGACATCAAGTGCCTTTAAGGTACCGCAACACTGATTCTCCGATAGATATGGCATAAGATCGTCGCATGAGATCGACAAGTAGGACACGGATTCAACCAAATCATCGCAAAGATGGCTGCCTGTTGTTGAAGCAGAGATACCAGACATGTCCCATGCTATGAGTCGTTGTTCAAATCCACGTTGAACTGTTGTTTAGAAGTTCACGAGTTCGATCTGACGCCAAAAGATAAACCTCCAAAAGCACACCTCCGTCTGCAAAAAACGAACTAAGTCAAAATTGACTAACCATAAGAAACGAGAGGAAATAAAGCCGGTAAAAACTGTCAACAATGTAGCAGGAGGGACAGTGTTCACTCCAACAGAATAATTCTTCTCGGGAAGATAAACCAGATTGTTCGGTAGAGGGCTTCCTTTCTGGAAGAGCCAAAGATGCATTCCATGAAATCCGACTGAATCGAGTGTGACACGGTAAGAAAGAGGATGTAAGTTTGTCAGAATTGTCAAAACAGCTGTATGGTCGTGATTGACAGTTAGACCTTGTCAAGATCACAGGCCGAAGCTTTTTGAGGCACGTAAGTAATCAATATAACATGATGAACGAGCGTAGGTTGAGGTGGATAATGTCAACATGCCGTTCAGACTCGAAGACAAAAAAAAGCAGCAGCTGTTAAATCGTCCAGTATGTCCTGCCGCGCAGCAGTGTGATTACACACACAGCGAGACATCTCCAAGCCAGTATACGCTGGATAGCGGTATAATTTTTGCAGTTTGAAGTTTACATACGAACGAACTTGTGTACACTGGCAATTCGCCATGAAGTCAATGTGCAGTAAACTGGGTCTGGCCAGACAAGATTGGCAGACCGTCTCGTATGTGAAAGCGCTGAATCCATTTCGGACTCTAAAAGCTGTTTCTTCAATGGTTCTGGGATATCAAACGTATGGGTGCTCTTTGGATTGGGATGTTTCCTTATGATCTGTACAGTGTAAATTTCCTGATCAAGGCACACACACCGAGGCACACTGAAGATGAGGTAAGTAAGACAAAGTAGATGTCCAAGAATCTCCATTGCACAGGAACATTAGTCTAAACAGGCGAAACCAGCTCTGGAGCAGATGGAACGACAAATGCAATGTCAATGACGAACAGCAAGCTGCGATTCAAAATACGATGTTGTAAAACAGGCTAATCATGAAACGAGAACACTTGTTATGATAATTCACAGCTGCGATCAACAGTAAAGTGTTGACTGAAGTTTTGGGCACTGAAATTCCTGTCAAGAGGCCATATGAGCACTCTGAAGGTATAGTATATGGCACAAGTAACCACTTTCCAACAAAGCGCCTCAAATGGACACCGGAGAGTATGGTATCTAAACAGCATATGAACTTTCTTTGGCAGGTAGTGACAATGGTTAAATCCACTGTGCAATGGGGGACACCAGGAAGCCTCACATAAGACAACGACAGTTTGGTCCTCTTCATCTTCGTGGTATTAGATATGCTCTAGTAATAGGTCATGTAATCGGTACAAAAGTATGCAACCAAACAGGCAATACTAGTGACTAAATGTGATGGTTTAGTCGACGAGATGAGCAACGACCAAATAAAATAGACAACTAAGATATCATTGCTCAGTACGTCGTTTTAAATGACGAAGGAATTACGTGTGATACAAACATTGCAAGCTAATTTATGAGGAAAGACGAGCATACCGATCGTCAGATACAACTCAACGCATTCTGTTGCGCATAATAAAACCGAAACCAAATAGAACGCCCAACTGAATCAGTGTATACAGACCGCGACGAAATCATACAGACCACCTACCAAGAAACGTGCAAAGCAACATCACCGGTAAATAAGGATTCCAATCTATGCGGATGGTAGGTGATTGAGTCAGCTCGCCAGCGAGGAGTAGAACCAGCGGAGAACGCGCACCCGATGCAGGCCAACTCCCGGTGTAGACAACTGATCCGCCTATCACCAACGGTTCGGACAACCATGCACCCAAAGGGGCTTGATAACAACCGCCGGGAGGCATAGCCAGCGGCTGCAGGTGCGGTTTTCCCAAAAGAGATCCTTGAGAAGTAATTGTAGACAGTTTAGATTGGAGAACGGTAGCTGACTGACGAGTCCCAGATTGGCCAGTGATTACACGTGGAACTGAAGTTGCGCCCTGAGGACTGTCAGAAGTGATGTTGTCAGTACGCCCAGTCGTAGACGATAACCATAAGCTAGGTAGTGACGGCACGCCCATAGGCAATGATAGTGGAAGTGGGGCGAGCCTGGCCAAACTGGGAGGCAGGGAAACCGTTTGTAGGACAAACTTTGTGGGGTCAGCAGGCCTCGGATGAGTGCGTGTTTTTGGTTTAACACGTTTTGAATGGCTCGATTGTTGTGATGGTGGTAGTTGTGTTGAAGTCTCGGGCTGAGATGTACATTGGCCAGGAGAACTGCGCAATACCGCATCAGGAAGTGTCCTTGAGTAATATCGCTCACGTGAATCTGCGGTCATTGGTAAAGTGCCGCAGCGTGCCTGGTAATCACTGCAAGTAGGTATGGGATCCAAATCACTGGCCTCTTCAGATTCATGTGCATCAGTGACTGATAACAGACGTGAAAAATCTTTCGCACGAAGTGTACCATATTTATCCTCTGTATTGAGATGACAGTATTGACGAGCTGTAGGCACGGGACCACGGAAAATAATAAGGACATATTGTGATTATGGATTTTCCTAAATGATAGTTACAAAAGTGGTCAGAATGAGCACCATGGAATGATTTAGAATCGCAAATGTACATATCACTTATACTTTTATAAGAAAATGATCACCTTCATCTTGGTGTGAGGGAAGTCAAACGCATGTTAACGTTGCTCGTTTGCACATTACACGATTTTACCAAATGAGAAGAAGGATAGAAGATCGCGTAACGAGTTGACGAAAAGAGATGAAATTTGATGCTGGTCATGCAAAGTGGATCAGATTAAGCATATATGGAAAACAAAAGACACAAAGAACCTTAATGACAAAATTAGGTTGAACGAAGCGTAAAACACTAACATGCCTCAACAAAAATGAAGGTTCGGAGAGGGGGAAGCTAACAAGATAACACCTGTGTGTTTTGATGCGGAAAATGCATCACAGTCACAAACGAGATGCATTCAAGGAATTTCCATGTGAGCTATAAGCACACAGTACGGTACATTCATAACAAAATGACACAGTCATACAACCTTTAGCACTGTTCTCCTTATAATTAAGTCCACAAAAATTAACTTTTCGCGGCAAAAAAAACATAAACTACAGGGCTGTGTGCTGAATGTTGCTCACATATCCTTTGTAGAAAATGGATAATGATTCAAAGTATGAAAAATTCGCTATAAATCTACAACGACTATCCAGGTAGATGTTGTGTCTACAGACCAATAAACTGAACCAACTTAAGACGGCCACATAAGCGTTCCCATTTTGCGATGAGAAAAATGTGAAGGGAGACCAATTTTTAGACGCAGCCTAACGAGTGGGAAAGGATAGACAAATATCCATGACAGAGAACACCAATCAAGCGGACAGAACCCGGGAGAAGGGCACAAGAGGTTCAAATGAAAAGTACACCGCAACGTAGAGTGGAATTCAGGCTCATAAATGCGAGAGCCTAAGCGGCGCGGAAACGTGCGAATTGGACGACAATGAAAGTGCTTTATTGAAGGGCTTATCAATGCATTGGCTCCGTGGTCAGAACAGAATGCAATGAGGCCGCTGTGGTCCAGCTCATTTGCAGATGGAGACGTAGAAGATTAGCTGTCGGAACTTGAATAGAATGCAGTGTGTAACGAGCCAAAAGATGATGCTCATCAGACGAGCGGCAGTTGTGTAGGTCTAGCGTAGGCAGAAAAAGGTGATAGATTTGAATCAAGAAATGCAGCTGGCACTGGTCCAAGAGGTTACTGAAGTACGAAACCAGGTACATACAATGAACCATTTTTATGATACCGGGTTTTGGGATAATCAAGACACCCTGGTTCATTATCAACACTTAGCACAACAATTGTTGAGTCAGTCGTAGACCGACAAGAAGACGAAAGAGAGGTTGATGGGAGAGCGATTAATCCAGAGCTTGTCACCTCAACCAAAGACGAAGACAAGGATAGCGTGGGATGGCAAGTAGTGACTGGCTGATCCGAATCGCTCGGCATCTGTTCATGTGGATGGAGGAGAAAACTGAATAGCTGATGAAGGAGATGGAAAGTTTGAAGATGAATCTGGAAAAAAGAGTAAAGACTTGAACGAGTCCAAAGCAATCACTGCATTATGTATAGCGTGGTGCGATATTTTCCCCACCATTGTCCCAACGGACGTTATATGTGGTATAGAGTAATCATACGAGTGTTACACAGATAAATGTGCTGAACGCAAAGGGGCAACGATACGGAGGCAGGAACGTCAGCTACAAAGTGAGTTAAAGGATTGACTGTTAACGCATCCAGTGTCAGGCTACGTTACGAAATGACAGTGACCGACAACTTGAAAGAAAAGGTAGGTGCCGATGTGCTGTGACCAGTGAAGGTGAGCATAAGGATATAGTAGAGCGAGCTACATGTCAATGGCAATGCTGTGGAAGTCTACCATGAGAAGGCGAAAGAGCTATTCCCAGTAGAAAAGTTTGTTGATTAACTCTTACCAATGTTCATCTCAAGCTACTAAGCCATGCATTGATGAATTTGCTCACTTACTCATTGATGCCGATGATCAGTACGGATTTCGAAAGTGGAAGGAACATTCAATAGACCGGCAATCAGATGCGGATTTCAGCCCAACCATATAGGAGAATATCATTCGGGCTAATTTCATCGCTGTTATGTGTTAGCAACTGACGAGAACATACGAAATGGTATTACTATCTTGCAAAACCGGTCTTCTGATTTCACTGTTCTAATTCAAAAGCGGCGAGGCAGCTAAAGAAGACCCCGAGGAAAAAAAATAATTCAACGGACTATCAGCTTAACTTTGTCGTCGGTAATACTAACTATAAAAACAGATGGACCTTAGAGAATTTGTTTCGATTCCAGAGAACTGAGTCTGGTGAAAATCAAAGATGCGTTCCTGATTTCACAATTGAGATGGGTTTTTGAAAGCCGGAATAGAACAAAGGTGACATCCGACATGATATGCCTTCCAGTTATAGACGACAATCGAAAGAACACACAGACAGGACTCAAACCGCCTTTTGATGAAGGGACAACAAAGCAAAAACTCCTTAGGATGCTGCCATTTTTTGCAACGCTCCGGCTGTCTCCATACATATTTCAATCCATATTTTGAAAGATCAATAAGATGATGTTTTAACAACAAAACCAAACACACACGCGGGGCAGACAGTGTAGTCCGTTGCAAACACTCCCGGGAGAAAACCGTTATATTGTGATGAAGATCGACTGTTTCACACTAGGGATGGAAGCCACTTCCAGGACTGATCAAACGGGGGGGGGGGCAGTTGCACATGTCATCATGAACATCATCCTGGCTCGCTTTCAAGTACTGTGTAGATTCATCTTGGATTAAGGTCCTTGATTCACAGCTACATAATTCGGCGCTCACGAACATCCCTATCCACAGGCGAACGGGCTCGCAGAGCGGTTCAGGTACACAATGACGGAATGACTGAGTAGTCAAAACAATAACTGGGAAGAAAGGCTACCACAAGTAGTGTATGGGTACCGAAAGATGAAGTGTGCAACAACACAGAGTTCATCATTTGGGTTCATATACAGTGTGGAGCTAAAGATTCCAATAGGTGTATGTGTCCGGAGACAGGTGGAAATAATTATCATCCCAAGAACGAAAACATATGGGACATAAGAAGTTTGGACGGATAAGATAACCACAACGTGTAAAATGGTGTTCCTAAAAAATCGGAAGCCAAGCAGAAGCGCGAAACTAAGATCGACCAGAGACAGCATGCTCAGAGTGAAAAAAAATGAAAAACAATGGAACGGACCCCTTACTCCCGCGAATAAATGTGAAAGCCACTAAGCGATGATGCGCATCAGGTTCTCACAGCAACGGCGTAAAAGTGGCCAGCTAAAGTGGGTCCAGGTTATCAGCATAAAACCTACGGTAATCGTATAATTCTGTCGCGTACATTCTTTGTGCAAAAAGCTCACAGCTTTCAATAGCAGTCACATCTTTCTTGTGGAAAAGGGAACCGTGAGAACGTTAACAAGGATTATATTGCTGGGAAATATGGTAGCCTTATAATTTTTTTCTCCAAGTTGTTGCACACGAAATTCTGAACGTGAAAGAAATTCGTACCGTTCAGCTATAACTATCGACGCGTGTTGATCTACGGGTAACGGGAGGACAGCAACGCTTATTATCAAGCATATGTTCGGTGGTTCAGGCTCAGGGTGCGCTGAGTGCTCTTATCTAAGTGCTAAACGCCTAAACCTACAATGCATTCCATGACCAACTAAATCTGACGACAGCAAACTCTTGATGATGTGTACTATGTGTGGTTAATGGACTAAGCTGAAGCAACAGGGACAATCAGGTATGATAAACAAAATCCCTCATTTTTACTCAAAATGCACGAACATGCAAAAAAACGAAAAGTTCATCGTGATACATATCCCAGTTGATAAACGTAAACACACATGCATACATACATTCAAAAGTATCTTAAAAAGACAGGGGTGCAGTCGCCATAACCACTTTTACGTCTTCCAAGCCACCCAAATCGATTACTACTGTTCAGATTTCGGAAATATCTTGCCATATGGCATGTGTTATGGTGAACGAAGCACGCTCTCTTCAGAGATATTAAACTAATCACAACATTCGCAATGGACATCGGTACAATGTGCGTTAAACAGTCAACTAACATACAATCGAACGAGTCCACGTCAAGCTCCGGTTCCGTTTGATTTGAAGGAATGGGGGCTATGGAATCGATGTTTGTAATCACAAAATTGTTATCCAATGTTTTTGGTAGAGAAGTGGGCGAATCGCCAATAATTTGCTGGGAGCAAGCTCTGACATCATCCGATCCCGTGGACGGCTGACATGTGGCTGACTTTGGGCGCCGATTGGGTGGCTGAGATCTGTTGACAGAAGACAGCAATAAAGGGATACTGAGTGTGGCAGCAACGCCGTAATAAACAAAAGAAAACGGAACACTACTGGAAATAAGATCAGTAGACATGAACAGGTGGGAAGTGTTCAGGAAAAAAGCACAGACACAGATGGGCATTTCAAACTGCATTTTCAAATCACGACTAGGTGCACAACAGTAGCAAACAACTAAAAGCGAGTGAAAAATGATTAATTTCAACTAAATGCTTCGGAATCCAGTGAGCATATTCATATTAGTTACAAAGAATATTGATATCAGAAATATTAGATGCTGCAGGAAAATCCGACAACCTCATTCTGCATTCGATGCATTCAAAATGCAGGCTGTGACTTCACCAGAACTTCAATTTATAGGCATTTTACCTTAAAGAAAATAGCTGTAACTACACAGATTAAATGAACGAAGTTGAGAAGGACAGTTCCAAAACGATTCAATTCATATGGAGCTAGAATTTCATCAGTGACCAACAATTTCATTGGCATTCAGACGCACCCGTAAATGGCGTCAAGTTCGATTAGTGGATATATATGAAGTAACAGTCCACCGAAATCGGCCAGCATTCAGTGATAAAATTAAGTTACCGATTACACCAGTAACGCAAGAAGCGTAAGTGTGGGGACAACAGCCTACTGGTTAGGAACTACGCCTGTGTTCATAGCAGTCGGTTCACGGAAACAAGCGAATCACATGCAGTAAAACGGTCCACTACTAAAACCATTGAGAGTAAAAAAGAGTCAAATAACGACATCAGAATTAACTCAAACAAATCATGATGATAGAACGTGTGATTCATTAATCTGTAGGGGCATGACACTCGAAAAAACGTTCGTTTATATGATCACGTTTTTGTGATGTCGGTACAAGAGTTTAGATTACCAAACAACGTAATAATAATGATCGAAAAACACAACCACAGATAATTAGGTGTCAGAGATAACAAACAATCTTATTCAAAGTGCCAAGTTACTTAACGGACGGAAAACAAAAATATGGGAAAGAGACAGCTTACTTTGTCTCGGTAGACACCTCGATAGTGGATCGACGCTGACTACCACCAAACGGAAACGCGATAGCACGAGAGTGCGTGAGCTTTTTTCTCTTCAAAACAGCTAGTCGTTCACGTTCCAGCCCGATGGCAACCAGCTCTGAGTCAATTTGCTCTAAATGCTCATCAGGATTTACGGATTGCAAGAGGGTTTGGTGAGAAGGAGAACTGTCCATAGCTGAGGGATCCGCAGGAACACGAAAAGATTGCTCACACTCAATAGTTGATTTCTCAGCCAACGTGCCAGTTGGTGTTGGATTGGAGGGATTTGTTTCCAACTCGCCATTCGCACGCGCGACGCTAGCGGCAGTGGTAATTCGGAAAAACGGCAGGTATCCGATGCGTTCCACGATCAGGCCAATTCCATCAATGGTCTAGAGTGAAAAGGGTAAATGGGTTAAGAGAACGACCAGGTTAGTATCAACAATGGGAATAAAAATGAGGAAAAAGTGTGAGAGGATGAGAGTATATCTACGTTCAGTCAATTGCACAGATAAACTGTAGCAAAAGTAGGACAGAGTAGAACATCTCATCGGTAGACAGTGTAACGAGATTGAACTGAAGCGGTTTTCGGATTAGGGAAGGTGCAACCAATCAGAGTTCATGCACAAGCTACTGCAGACCAAATTGTGGCCGGTCAACGCCGACCAATCAAAACGGCGATCAGCTTCTGCCTGAAAGTGTACCAAATCCAAACGACTGAGCTGCTCGATACAAGGTCGTGGACCACAGCAATGAAATGGACAATCAAAACGCAAGAATACTTTTCGTCCAACAGCTACAGTCCTGGGGTTCCGCTACAAAAGAAGGCGCTTTTCCAATAATTTCGGATTGCATAGTGCAACACAGACTACGACCATTCTGTTTTTCTTGACTTGGTAGCTCAGCAAGTGACATGTTGCCAGAGGTGATAGACATTGGGTGGACTGAATATACGTGCTCACAGATTGCCTGTTTTGAATAATTAAAACCTTGAAAGAAGTGGCGGTGTGCGGTGGGAACATGGTGGCAGCCATAAAGAAGTTTGTTGAGGCATCGCTGAAACGGCCGGAAGCATTCAACCGCCGACTGCAACTAGCCTGAAAACATTTTGCGAATATAAACTTGTTCATGCTTGCTTGGTTAGGGAGGGGGCAGCAGTCTGATGCGTTATATATGGGTTAGGTTTGCGGTATGAGAGTTTCTGAAGTACAATGCGCACCTTCAGTTGACGACGCTGTCTGATACAACGAGGTGGTCAATACCATTCTCGTTTTGAATCTTTACAGGTCCTCCTTTTCGGTTATATTTCAGCCATTTCACCTCACGAACCTTTTTTATTCACTGCACCATTTGACTAGTTGTGCTGAGTAGGTACCGCATTTGAGACCAAACGAACCCAGCTACAATCCCATAAGATTCGCCATGTGCGCAAACACGATGAACTATCCATCATGGTGTAGCAGGATTCTACGTGGCCAACACAAAACCATGGGATTGACTGTGTATTTCTAAGTAATAGGATAAGGGCATTACAGCCATTAATGAAGCGAACATGCATACGAAGTGTGTATCGATTTCACATGAAACCAACAGCAAAAACCACCGCATGAAAACAACACACAATTGTTGAATACACTTAAAGAGACGCATAAGAAGAAGGAGGAACCAACCTGCATCTCAATGACTAATTCTTCCACAACAGATCCCGCGTCCTCGGAAGCCAAATAGGTGATAATTCGTTTCGACTACACAGAAAGGATAGGTATCACAAAAAGGAACTAGAACAGCGAAGTATGCAAGATAACCTCAAACTCGATTATACAAAATCCGATGACACAGAACAGTGGCTAGGTATCTGGTAAGGGAAATGAGAGGTGACACTATACACAAACTTATGTGTGCCTCGAGTGTGTTGATTGAGCCGGAGCAAGAAAGAATCAGACCGGGAATCTAGCAGCCATTTCGTACATTTTAATCATTCACTTACACTAAGTGTCCAAACAAAAGCAAAGTTGGGCCCAAATGAGTTTATCTAAAAGTGGTAATCGTAGGATGAATAGCTCAAGAAAAACTACGGAATACCTTTCAATCGGACTGATACAGACGGTATTCCAAGTTGATTATTTGGTACGAAGTTGATGGATAAATCGCATAGTTTCCGCTATCACTGAAGTAATTCGTGTGAAAATATGGCCTGAAGTACAGGTTAATCATGCTTCGTACGCAAAGTACGGCATCTTTTGTGCAATATTAAAATAACCTGCACATTGTATTTTGACAGCATGATCATTTGCACGTTTCTTCCTCTTAACATTTTTGTGACTGATGTGATGGTCAGGTTTGAGTGTCGCACCGATCTAAGAAGGCTGCGCAGTCTGTAGTATTGGCACTTTTGGGTACAATCACATCAATAAGGTTAGCGAAGAACAGTCAGAGGATAGACGGCTAAGCTTACGGGTTTGTATACCATATAGTTAACTGAGCAAGCGTTTGTAGGTGTAGTGAGCCATGATCACGAGAGTAACAACCAGTAGGTTTGTAGTTGCAGCATAACTGTCCTCCGAACAAGCAACAAGAGGTAAGAAAAAGTATATTCCGAATATGAAGGTATAAAGATCGTCCAGCGGTTGACCGTGACCACCTACGTATGGTCCAAAACGATCAACAAACTCCTAGAAGCTTCTTACGTGCAGAAATGGCCGTATTCACATAGTATACCTTAACTATTGTGTCTCCCCATCTCAGATGCGCCCTCGATGCTAAGCAAACCATGCATTTGGACTGTTGGATTTGGGTGGGGTCCATCAAGAAAACCCCATATACAGGTATCTCGCGGGTTAAGGCGACCTCTAAGTAAACTTTATGAGTTATTACCTCACAGATCAAGCTATTAAGCCAGGGGTTCCAGGTGAGGTGCTAAAAATGACTCCTATAGTAGAAACGGTCGTGTACTCTCAGAATTCGCCATTGTCCTGATGAACCGGTCCACTCATTTTTATTTCAACTCTCTCCTGTGTCTTTCATTTTTCTACGGTATGACAGCTGACAAACACAGGCGCTTTCACTATCCATACCCTCTGATCAACAGAAGAGCAAGCTGTTCTGGTGAGCATTCTCGCAATTCTGGAACTGGATATCTGTCATGTCCCCAGAACGAGCCTTTACAACCGCAGGGTTATAACCCGCCTGTATACATCCTGCATTACGCTAGGAACCATCGGTTCGTTCTCAGGGTCTTTGGCGACGATCATACCGAATCCTTTGGTCAAACCAGGAGAAGGATGGAACGGAGTTCAGAGTCAGAGCAAAGCTTGTTCGAATGGATGTTCGAATGAATGATAGTTTATGTTCCATCATCATCATCATCACCAGATTTGATCTGTCGACATAGATCAGAAAATAAGCCGATTACTCGTCCTGTCTGCATATGTACCAGAAGCCAATAGTTCACATGCCGTTAAGAGAGCTCTCAACGATCCCTTTGGATATTGAGACAAACTACACGCACGGATATCACGGTTTTCGTAACCCAATATGAAACCAGCTGAACGGTTAATTTGATGTCTGGGAACGATGCATAGACAACGGCGATCGGTTACCTCAATAATGCGCATCTCATAAACCCGTTATAAAAAGGTTGCACAACTCAGTATAAAGATGGCAGAGCGTCACAGAAATCGCCATATACAACTGTTAGGGCAAAGACCTTTTTCCAAGGCACCATGAATAACCATGTTGTTTTGACTAACGAACTAATCCTCGCCTCTCACTGGAAAAAGGCGGTTTTGTCCTTTATCGTCTTACCGCTTCCTGACTGATCATCTGCTTATAAATAACCACATTCGCTCGCTACTGAGTATCACAGTGTAACTAAGCTAGGTCATCATCTTGCTCTGCACATAATTGTGCTTGACCGCCCCCATATCGTTGTGGCTGAATCTGAAGGTTTTTAACCAAGTGCAGTTGATTAAACAGCCATCATAGGATACAACACACTTGGCAGCGGCAATAAGATTTCGTTTGAAGAATTGAAGTTGACTTCAATACAGCAAGTCAAGTTGATGAAGCTATTGACGATGAAAGTCATAAGCTCTCCAAACAAAAGTCCATCGACCTCTAACAGTAGTTCGGTGGAAGCAACAGAAACACCACCATGGGATTCTTATTCGACCCTGTAGCTAATATCTCCTCCAAGATGTGAGGACATTTCTCGCACAGATTTCTCTATTCTAGACGATCTACGAAGGGTATGTTTAACGTCGAAGAAGATAGGGACGGTTAACCATACAAAGTATCTAAACTTCCTTCTCCCAGAAAGTGAACGTGATTTTCACTTCATTGAAACCGCTTAGACTCTCGTTCGGATAAACAATACACAATCCTCACTCTTCACCACCCGTTATCAGTGCCTGAAACAGAGCACAATAGATGACTGTCGCATACGCAAGCACGGCCAACTGCGAAGACAAACGTTTCAAGATTCATTCCGTTATGGATAACCAAGTTAAATGTTCGATTTTCGTCAGTGGCTTACAGTCGTTGACGGGTTCAAGCAAAAACCAAATATAACAGTAAAATTGGTCACAAATGAGTGTCAACAGCTTATTAGCCTTTAGAACGATACTATTATGATTCAACAATCAGGCTGTTACAAAACAAGCAATATCAATGCAAGTGGATGTATACCAGCCTCTCGTAGCCCAAACAAATAGTCTGTTGGTCGCACCAAACAGCTTCTAACTTAATGCTGGTGTTGTGGTGAGTTACCAATACGTAGTTTGGTAGATTAGTTGGGTTAGCAAGAACCCATTTAGCACGACTGTATACAGTCAGAAAAAATACGTACACAAAGTGACGCAAGCTGGACCATAAAAACAACAATTCCCAGCCAAACAAACACGGAATAGACTGTTTGTCCGATGTCCGAAAAACCGGTGAATCGTTCCAATAGTCTATTGGTTGGACATTGGATTGGAAATCAAAACTCGTAGGAAATTTACGTCATTAATGGTCATTTAGCCTGTCTGCAGTGAGACAATACACTGAACATTAATCCGATTTCTCATAAATTGTGGTGCCCCATGGTGAAACATAATGCAAAAATACAACTTATTTAGTTCGCGGCGATTCGGATTGCCCGAACAAAAAAAAACATAGGTTGGATGTATCGTCATTTGATAGGAACTCAATCAAGAGCAATTGCCACTTATCAAAATGGCAATCAGACTCCTTGAATTTGATCGAAAGGGGAATTTATGATTACTCAGCCTATCTCTCTACAATAATTGTAATAAACTGAGTGCTCCTCAAGTTCAAGCATCTGCTTAAGAATTATGAAAAAAAGTGGAAACATCACACAGATGTGTTTATTGGATGACTCGGCCATTGTTCACAAATTCAAACAAAATTACACCTACAGCTTGGACACCAATCCGTGTTTCGTTCTTAACGTCCGGTACCGCGTGGAATTGAGTTAATGATAGACCAGGAGCTACAAGGTTGAGAAACTAATAGGATCATCACTACTAAAAACTGCTCATCATGAGTGGATACAAATAGTAGTGGTCAAAAAACAGCCGCCCATCACGGATATCTGCTAATTAGTCTGCTGGTTTACATAATCTCGTAGGAATATGTTATTATCGACTGCCATTACCAGATGATTTATCCATGATTTTCAACAATGGAAAACACTTTGATAAGCTGGACATGTTTGATGCTTATCTCCAAAACACGGTTGACGAGGACTTGAAACAGCTTTCAACTGGTAACACCCATAGTGGTCTGTTTTGTTGCAGCTGCCGACTATCTGGAGTTAAGACAGTTCCCGGAAATTTCTCAACCAGTAATTGATACACTAGTGACTGACGCTCAAGGTGCAGTAGTATACCTGGATGATATACTGATGCCCGACAAGACTCCGGATGAGCCAGTTGAGGGAGTGGATTGTGTGTTGGATAAGAAAAGATTGCGGGTTTCATTTGAGTTTAGATAGGTGTGAATGTTTTATTCGATCGGTCAAATGTTCAGGATTCATGGTCGACCAGGATAGTAGACACCTTGATTCTAGCAACCTCAGAATGTGACAACGCCACAAACCTGACATCCATCCTATCATTTTTCGGCCCAGAGAGCTACTGAAACCCTCTCCTATCTACAACGCACGAGACTCGCACGCTATTCAAACAGCTATTGACGAAAGATGCCACTTGGTATTGGAAACGAGTGTATCAAAGAACAGTTGACAATATCAAATCAACGCTCACTTCCGATCTTCTCAACAATTTTAATCCTAAATATGGAAATCACAGTTACGGAATATGCTTATGGTCTGGATGTTGTTCTCACGCAAACGTTTCTTGACAGCTCTGAAAAAGCGACCAAGAACGCAGTAAGAACCCGCACATGCGCCGAGAAGAATTGTGGATAGACAGAAAAGGGGAGCTTAACAAGTATATCTGCTGTGAGAAAGCTCCGTAAATTTACTGACCAGTAGTAAGGGATCTTTGATTCCCACAAATTGCTTTAGGATCAGTGGCTTATACTACTCACAGGACACAAATCGCCATATTTATTTCATTTCTGGTTCCAAAACGGGCATTCCGGTACAATCAGCTGGTAAATTGCAAAGGTGGTGATTCTAGGCTCCAATGTAGACGTACTTCAGACCTTCGTAGAGTAATTAAACATCAGTGTGAACCACCGATGTAATATTGTATACGATGATGATGATGATGGTCTTTCATGATTGAGTCGTACGTTGTTTGAAAAGAAGATATGGTTACTGCCACCATTACAGTCTAGAATGATGCCGAACAAAACGCTATCTGTACAATACCAATCACATTGCGAAAGGTTAGGTCTGCCACCGAAGAAGACGAAATTATGCAGCAGGTTTCCGGGTACGTGCAGCGAGTTTGGCTTACAGTTCAGTTGAGTAGAGAGCTGAAACAGCTCTTTCTATGTCGTCAACCAATATCGGTGATCAACTCATGCCTATTACTTGATGACATGATAGTCATTCTGATAGCATTTCGTCAAGTTGTTTTGATACAGTCTCATACGGCTAATCCGAGGATTGGCCACAATAATAATAATAATAATAATAATAATAATAATAATAATAATAATCTCTGGCACAAAATTTTGTTTATTGCCTTGGAATCGATGATACGACAAAAGAAATCGTTAAAAGCTGGTTCGCCTCCGATCAGTAAGCTAAGAATCCGACCAAATTTCCATAACAACCTTGGCCTTAACCAAAACACCCACGGTCTAGTCTATATGGCAAGTATGCCGATCCAATCGGTGAAAGCAATAAATCCGTTATCGTTGACTGTACGGACTTCTACTGACGAGGGCAAAATTCCCCCTAATTCATTCCCTGGCTCGTTCAATCATCGATTAGGACGTGCCCGTCTACCCTCTTTTCCATCGCACACTTCCGTGTGTTCTATGTTCCGCCCACGACGTGACCATGTAAGCCACTTTTACGGATTGTCAACATTGTACGATTTCTGTCGGTTCCCTGTCTCACGTTCGAGGTCGTATCACTGCGGCTCCATTTGTTCCCGTTCCCTTAGCGCAACAGTTTGTTTGTTTCTCCCATTTGTTCTTAACTATTCACCCGGTTTCTTTGTACTGTTGTAAAGTACCCAGGACTTTAAATAAAATAAGTTTTATATTTTGTCTATGCAATAATCGTCGCATCAGCAGTACTGTTGTTTCTACGATCAACATAGTTTTGTCACTTCATGGTCGTGAAAACCAGACACGTTCATCTGGTACACGTTGCATGGATGCCTATTCTAAGCACCCCGGAATATAAATCAACCGGAAAATGCAACGAGGACCAACACCACTTCATTGCTTTAGCGGATGTTCGATCAATTCACATTCTGTCATATGCTTGTATCCGACATCTATACACAACACACGTTTGTGCAGTTTAACCAGTTTTAGGCCTCTTACAATATCGAACACACCCATCATCCATTGCATCATCTCCAATCTAATGGTCAAGCAGAACGTTTTGATTATACATTTAAACGTGTACTCCTCAAAGCCAAAGACGCCAACCAACGACTCCTGCTCGTATAGCATTGCACAGTACCATACGGCACTTAATATATACATCAAAGATAACCTCATCATCATCATCATAGACAGCAATACATCAGTAGTTCACACTAANAAATAATACGGCCCTCACCGTTGACTTATATACGCGACCTTTAAGCTTCAGAGAAATACCCCTCTGTCGTCAGAGATGTCTCAAATTAGCGAATACCGTCCTAGCCTTAGAGATGCGCGCTTCTATTTCGTTCCCTAAACCTCCACCGCTACTGATGCAGCTTCCCAGGTATACAAACCGGTCAACAACCTCCATGACTGCATCATCTAACCTCAAATCTACGTAGTCACAGCAATCCTGCAAAGCGCATTCCGAGCTCCATACAGTGGAATATTTGGAAGACAGCTGCACGGGGTCCTTGATACACTCCGGCCCGGTAAGTCAGGTGATCATGGAAGGAAATTATGATCGGCGACACGGTGTTAAGGAACAATCGGTCAGAACGAAGAACCAGTATAGATCAGAGATGGTGAAGGGGGCATCGAACGCGGCTGTGCAGACTGAGCAATAACTGAAACTTCAACGACCTATTCGAAATCCCAATGGGCATCAACTGATGGATCCGACATGTCAACTAGACAGGGCATCAGAAGGCAAACGTCAACAGAACGAATGCCCTCCAAACATTGCCACGTTGCTGTATACTCCCAGCCCAATTATAACACCCATATCCGCCTCAGTTCCACATAAACCAACAAGAAGAAGATTAAGCAACACAGAAGAGGGCCAAATAAAGCAAGGACGCCAGTTAGACCATTTTAGGACAATCAAGTCTCTGTCTTGAGTAACAGTAGCATTTTCAAAAGAGCGGGGTCACGACAACCACCTTTTCCAAATAACTTCCTCGCCTCGCACTGACCCAATGGTTGTTTTGCCCTATGTCGCTTTACGGCCTGCTCATTGGCTACTTGCTTACGAACAACCATACCGGCAACATGAATAGGCCCTGTAATCACTTCATAATGAGGCTGCAGCTAATTAATGTCTGCCTAATCCCTACCGGTGTGGGTCAATCTATAGGTTTGAGCTGATTACGGCTATCAATGAGTGAACTATTAGTGTGATCATTACAGGACACAGAAGTATCTCGACCAATGTGTAGTTTTACGACAGTACAGGTAGCAACCAGTGGAATCACTCCGTCAAACATTATCAGTCACGCATACAGCTGCTCACATATGCCTAACATGATGTTATTTTAATGCACGTGGATAACGAAGCGTAAAACCCCACGATACCAAGAAAGTAGGTGAGATAATTATCACAAATACTAGTGACAAAAGTAACCGTCGTATTCACACACTCGGATTTCGCTCCTGCAAAGGATCGTCAATAATGCCACGGCCGTTACTAGAACCTGGCCACGCCTTCATGAGGCGACTGTGTTCACCGTTGTGTCTTTGACCCCACATTAAGCACGGCTGAATCATCATAAGTAAACACGCAGCCAGATTCGTCTCGAGAACAGACACAGTAACTCTCCTGCTAATTCCAACCGATGACTCCTCGACTAGGACTTCTCTCCAAGTCTCGAGGCGACCAAGTAGTCCGAATATTACTCGAAAATGAATGTGGATAAGTGTTTACATATGACGATTCAGTCGTACCTAATGTGTATTCGTATACATATAGACATTACCAACAGGTTCACTCACATGAGCGAGCAGAGTAGCTGGTGCGAGCGACGTCAGGACGATCAAGTAGCGTAGGATCACTCGAAGATTAGGAGGACGATGGCGAATCAAAGTGACCCATAGTTGACGTAAGACTTCAGTGGTGGTCAGACACTCGGTCAATCGAAGCGTCAAGTAAAACAAATTGTTGAGTACGATTTCAGTGGCCTATGAAATAAGAATCAGTTAAATCAGTAAACGGGGATCATGGGTTGTGCATTGACAAAGCAAAGAAAACGACAAATGGGCTGGGAACAAACGCACAAAATTATTAGCGGCAGGGTTATATGCACACAATACCACCAATGTCAGCCCTACAATCTGCAATCTTAAGAAAGAACATCTAACTGGCTTCCAGCATTATTCATACATTTTCGATCTGTCACACCACTAAGTGGGTTAAAAGCCTGATACTTTGGTGACGGTGACAAAGATACGCGGCGGCAGATAAACATCGGCAACAGAAAAATACACAAAATAATGAGTTCCAACAAGGAATCGAACAAGTTAAGGATGAGAGCATGCCATCAATCACCGTACGGTTATTTCTAAAAAAAAAAACAGCTTCACATAGCGGAGTGGACGGTTACGTTGTCCCGATTTAAAAAACGATGCCTGTAGACTTTACTCAGAGAAGTCAAAATGCAAAAGCTTTGTTCTGAAATTCTAGGAAACTTCCATCGTCCAGCCGTCACATACTTGGAGGAGAGATAAGACACCGCTAACGAATACCAAACAAAGGGAACACGGTATAAATGTTCAAGACGCATAGTCCGCGCCTAAAGAAGGACAAACAATTTAGCAACTTTCTTGCCGGTGACTCGCATTAATGTTTGAGAATAGCAGAAAAAGGGAAATAAAGGAATTCAGAATTAGTTAGGAAAAAGCGTCAGTAGGAAAGAGACTGGATAAACCGTATATATGCTACGATATCGGTCGCACCGTTCACAACCAAAGGAAAACAACACCCGTCAACCACATTGTATAAGTTTGCACCATTCCATTAGTCTGGGTGAATGTAATTCAACTCAACTTTACAGTGTCCACTGATTAAAAGCTTCTGAAGTAGTAGTTAGCTCGCAATTTCTTCAAACAATCTCGGCCTGATGAGCCTGAACAGAGATGACATCAGTTTCCCACTATCAATTTGATGGTGATTATCATAAAACATTACAAACTTTGTACCCTAGCAAGTGCTCAGGTTAATTAACTTTCCGTTACTACGGCCTTGTAAGTAAGCTTGGGTGTCATAGAGTCGTCTGGAATTAATCGTTCCCTAATGATACGAAACGTTGTCCTTCAAAAAAAGAAATCTTGGGGTTATAGTTTGAAATCAGCAATAAATGTTAACATTTTAAATAAAACAGAGAGCGTGTGTTTCATGAGGTGGAAACACCCGATGTATGAATAATACTGTTGCACTTATCAAAATAACATAAAAACCAAAAAGTTATGCACATGAAAGAACTGGTGTCTTTGTGTTGCTTGGAGTTGACGTTGAAGTCGTTGGTGCGGAATGCGAACTCGACATTTGCAGGTGATGAAGAAGCTATAAGATATCCGCACCAAATTTAGTACGAATAAAGTTGAATAGTTTGGGCGTCGTGGTTAACATGTTATTGATAAACAGATTGGGAATAACACAACGTTACGAGCAAGTTGTAATACTCTACGTTTCAACCACCTCGGGTTGCTTTCCTCAGGAGTAGTGTGATCGATTTGGTACTTATCCTTTACTGATGGTAAACCCAGTGTCTCAACAACCAGCCATTGTGGTCGATGAGGTCGTTGTCCACTAAAAGTAAGAACGAAACGACAACAAACCAACACATGATATTAATCCATATACGTGTTCCAATAAGAGCGATAGTCTTGAATGGAACCTCGCCACCTACAACTAACAGCTTTGTGGTCTATCTGAGACCAGGCCTGATTTGGAGGAGGTACGCGTCAACTATAGTAATGACGTGTATGAGGCCTAAAACTAGCGCTGGCTAAAACTAGCTTACGTTCAGTGCACAGCCTGCTATTATCTGACCGATATGACGCTATTCCAAATCTACCATCTAAACGAAACGCGGCCTCACCAAAGCGGCCGAACTGGGCATTCATGTCTCCGAACAGAACGACTATATCAGAACCATGTTTCGACCGAAGGAGAGCGGCCAGATCCGAGTAAAACGCATCCTTGATATCGACGTCAATGCAGTCGGTTGGAGCATAAGCAGTCACAAAGAACAGATTTCTGAAGGATTTTTGTCTAGAGCTGGCCTCCGCAAAACCTACCAAACGGACGGCACATAGTCTATTGATAACAGAAATCCAATGTAGCAATGCGCCTGCAGTCGTCGTGCTAAAAACTATACACATCCCAGCCTGACCAGTAACAGCGGCCGTGGAATCACCCGAAGTGTACAACCAGTATCGGGTAGACAGTGCGGGTACTGTTAGTTCTATACGTTGACTACTTTCCTGGATTCTCGTTTCCGACATACAGCAGACATCGACATTCAACGAGTCTAACGTTTGTGCGAGAGCGTGCGAACGTTGAAGGCGCCTATATTAATGCGCATTCTAGGTCTAAGCGAGGGGCGAAGGAGACCTCAAGCTGAATGGTAAGTGATTGGACATACCAACACAGTGTCACTATGATTGGCAATATCTGTTGTAGGACCTGTAGAGTAATTAGCAGAAATAGAGGTTGGGATGGTCCTGGGGCTTAACTTTGATAGGACAGTGGGGGAGGGGTCAGCAGTAGCATGTTTCCGCCTATCCACCCTGTTGTATGCAGCATATAGAGCGACCCGACACACTACGAGACGGCCGATGTAGTATGAAATTGTTGGTGTTGTGAATGTTAACGGGTGTAATATAAATTGAAGTTCACCCACAACTGAGCGCAGCTGTCATACTATCATACTTTTTAGTCAGCCTCTTTCGGAAAGAAGTTTTTGTTGAAGCTCGTCACCAGTGTATATATGTATTGTATGTGTGCTGAGGTACTACCGGGATGTCCAAACCGGAACAGTTTCAGCGTAAGATAGTGGAACATCAACAGGATTTCAAGATTAAAACGATCAATGTTCCAGTGGATCAAGTGGCATGAGCAGCATTCTCGTACTGTGGCTTGTGCCGTAGCAGAGTAGTAAATAAGAACAAATACATAAACAGAAAAAACTAAGCAAAATAATGCGGTTTCGTGAGCAAGAAAGGTCAACAATTTTAGGAATATAGGTCTCCCACACTGCAATGCCAGTTTTCAAGCGACGCTCTGATTTACTATGCACCGACCAACCAGGTAGCCAGCATTCATCAACCTTACCCAGCGATACAGTTAAGGATCCCATAACCTACGATCACACCGTTGATCGGCCGACAAAATGATGAAAAGCAGCGTCCACCGACTTCCTGATAAAAGCGTCTTTTCATCACTTCAGATCGCCTAGCCACGCAAGCTTTGTGGTCTATAAGCAGACTCGTCGTATGAGTGCATTTCAGTTCATCGTCATCCCCGTTATATATGGAATCGGTAGATGTCCGAAGAATAAGTTTGTTCTTACGATATGTTCAAAAGGCCGATAACCCAGTCAACCACATTTGTATGGCACCTTTGAAATAGACTTTTCTGCAACAGGTTTGAGTGGTTATTGAGATGTGTGTTCAATGTTTGTTTAGATTAATCCAGTGTTGTGACCCAGGTGGTTCGACTGTTAGTGTTGTTTAATAAGTGTTTCAAGAAACCCGGTCGTTCCATTTCTAATTAAACATTTTATATTTGTGAACAGATGAACACTGAACAAACCAGAAAATGAGGCGACTACGAACAAAGGCATAGTCTGGATCAGTTGCGACGAAAGCCAATGTTTAAGTTGCGTACGCGGTTGAGTTGCATACAGTGGTCTTCAAATGATGTGATGCCGTCTTCTGTGTTGAGATATGCGATGATATAGACAAAGTATATGAGATGCGAACAGTTGAGCAATGAGCAACAAGGACGAGCAACTGTACTCTTATATTTGACAGTGCATCCTATCGTACACGACCTCTGATATCCGAAGAAACGTGCTCTTAGTCAACATGATATTTGTTGAGGTCGGGTGTCGAAATAACCGTACAGATTGGGGAAATCGGGGTTGGGCATACAGAACGGACAATATTAATTTACCCTGAATGTGTTGTATAACAGGCAGTTTCGTTGTGAGTAGTATACTACTCACAAGTAGTGTATTACCCACAAGGGACATTCAGGAGCAAAAGGACAAGCCCCGAACACGACGGACAAGAAGAGACTATCGAAACAGTGTGTACATGATGTGTGAGAACTTTCACCAAGGCGAATGACCACGTACTGTCACCCAATGTATGTGAGTGCATGTCCGTCGTGCAAATGAGTGTACACGTTTGTGGTTTAGTTTTTGACATGACCTATACGGAAGTTTGCGCAATAAACCAACTTGTTGGCCAAGCGTCTTTTGCGGACACAACAAATGTAAATGAAACCGTACACGACGTAACAATTAAGTCCATGACTAGTTTAACTTTGCAATGAAGTCTCAAAACGGTGTTATTGGTTGATATGTACCACATACAGGTTTCCTTTTCTGTAGATTACGGTTAAGACTGACTCCCAGGTAGGCAGTTTGTCCCGCAATCGTCAATTGTTGGCCCTAGTGAGTAGACATGGAGCACGGCTCGACCCTGTGAACTCCTCACGTACTGTACCATAGACCGTGAAGTTACGTTCACTTCAAACACAAGAATGAGTCTTCGGTCGTGACTTTCTTAAGAAAAGCAGTGCGAACAGAATTGCAGTTATACTATTGCATGAATGATGCGAACCAACCTGTTTCGAGCCCCATCCACTTGTGCGCAACGTTGGAGGAACGGTGGACCAAAACTGATCATAAACACCAGATCGGGGAGGGGCAACTGCTGATTTATTGCGGTAACCGCCTGAGATGTAACTAGACCGCGAGATCCGATTCAAGGCGGGCCGAGTCAATGGGACCGAATCAGCCTTTCGGGTACGCGTATATGGGGCCGGAAAAGACTTGATACCAGAAGCTCCTTCATATTCACTATCCGCGTCGCTTGGTGCACTACCCAACACAACCAAACTTTCTGGCCGGGGTCGTGCACGTTTCGAAGCGCTAAATCGAGAATCTACGGAATGCCGATCGATGAAGAAGGGGGATCTATTAAAGTTTGATTCCTGCAGGGTAATCTCGTCCTGACCCTCAACTTCACATGAGTCTTCTTCCTCCCCCTCCTCTTCTACGTCATCATCATCTACTTCTCCTTCAGTGACATCATCTTCTTCCGCATGAACGATTTCGTCAGTAAATAATCGACGCGCGCAAGAACCCGATGGCATGACCCTCGAAGTCACATTCTTCTTCGTTTTGCCGGTCACCGCCTGTGTGTTAGGAGACACGTCACCAATCAGATCGACCAATTCCACATTGATTATCCAAGGAATAAGTAAACGGAGGAGCGGTGTCCTCAGTGCTTCTCTGCAAGATTCCATACGCTTGGTTATTTCTACGGTCAATAGCAAAAGAAAAAAGAGGTATATGAACAATCACAGCGATTCCCATTACAAACAAAATCTTGTGTAAATGTGACCATAGGAACGTTAACCCTGCTTCGAGTCTAAGGGATAATAATGTGATCTCAAATAACGTCAAAAAGATAGTCTATTCAAATAACCGAATTTCCAAAAAAGCGGTTACCAGAGAAAACACTCAGTGTCAAATCCGGATGTTGCGCGGCAAATTGTCGCACGACCTCCGTCGGTGCCCAACTTGACATGGATTTCCAGAACTGAAAGTTGGCAGAAAACTCCGCACAGACGTGAGAAGAGCTGTCTGAGGTGGGACTGTCAGAGGCTTCTGGTCCAATGCCGAATGGACTGAAGTTTGTCTCGCGACTGTGTAAGCGACCGTGAATTAGAGCACTAGGCTTTTATGAAAAAAGGGATTTAAGAACCAGAAAGAACAACAAAAGTGATATTACAATGAGTGGAAGGGTTTAATAGGATGAACAGAACCAATGTCTCTAATCAGCCATAAGAGCGAACAGTTAGCTGCAAGTAAACAATCAATTGGTGTAATTAGTACAACAACAAACACATACCGATTGATTTCATGTGAACCACATCATCCCAATACAGCGTCAGTATATATCGAACTCTATTTGATGAGACAGTCAATGAAAAGAATAAACTAAAAAAGATAAAATGTTCACTAAATTTTAAGTTCGTTTATGGAACATATTTGATAAAAACAATCAACCTTAGGACTACGCAATTATCCATGTCAACCGTTACAAACAGTACTCGTCTTGACTGAAAGTAACCGTCAACGAGTATTATGGTGGAATTTGTTTCATTCACAAAACTTAGATCGATCAGTTTCCTTCCGCTACTGTCCCTATTAATTCTAGCAACATATACCAGCGGGCTGACTCGTGGAGAGATATAAAAGTTTCAAATTGAATATCAATTACGAGTGCCCGCGGCATTATCATTCAACTAAATTGCGTGTACAGTCTAGTTGGAAAGAGAACAAATTGCCTTTCCCACTTTCTTTTTCTTGGTGTCAGTTTAAGACGAATCGAGAGAATTCACCAGCGTTTTTCCATATCATCAATGTGGTCCACACTAAACAAACCACACTGTCTCAATGGAACAGAAACTGGAAGAGGAAACAGCAACCAGTGTGTGAAAACCTACTACGGTGACAGGCTTCTTACTGAACGTTGACCAAGGGATAGCTACGCTCACCGGAGTGGGAGGCAAAACCTGTTTGGATCCCACCTACAAGTTCTATCACTCCGGTATGATCCACATCCGTCTGATGTTCGCTAACACAACTCGGTTAGGAGGTCTGTCAGTGAGTGGTCTCTAAAAAGTGCTGAGTTCAGTGCGACGATTCCGTTTCCGCCCTGTATCCCACTGTATCAGTGTGAACTGTCTAGTGTGGATCACTCTGCAGATATAGAGATATACCAAAAGAATCTTTGGAAACAACTCAAACTGGCAATGAGAGGAGAAAATGTGATATTAAGGCAAGTGGAATTGTTGTTCACACATATTAGAGTGGAAATTTGAGATAATCCCTTGTTAGAAGTCATTCATGGTATGTATCATTGTCCACAACTATGGCCAAACTCCCCTCAGCGTGCAGCCTATAAGACGAGAATATTCCACGTTGTTTCACAGACCTCGCATTAGACATGATGGCATGAGCAAGTCTAACGTTCCGCACAGACCACGCGTGTGAAAGCCCCAAAGGCTTGTCGAGAAGACTATTCAGATTTGATAACTACAATCAACTGTAAGTCGCATACGCGTGGGAAGCAAAATTTTTGATTACCCAAAATGAACAGTTAGGTTTATAGGCATACATAAACACGCCGGTAGTCGTCACGAAAACTGGGTCACACGTGGGTTTGATGCCGTCCATGTGAAAACAGGTGGCACAAAATTGAAACCGGGGTATTCAAATTTTTGTATCTCTAATGGATTTAAAGTTCATTTAACAATGCAAATCGATCTCATTAAAACCGGGACAGCAATAAGATGTGTGAGGCTAGATAATAGCCCCTTGACTTAATCTTGTTAACCGCTTACTAACAACTAATCTGAAGAATACACCAATTTGACTGGTCACAAACACTGAACCGAGAGAATGAGAAGGGTAGATAAAAAAACAAGCCAATACCGAATAGAACGGATGACATGAACAAATTGGTAAAATGTTAACATTCTGCAACACACCATCTTAATATGTCAATTGATTGGATGAAGATGAAACAATGCGTTGGCCAAATCATAGTCCAGAGGACGGCTAGCATTTACTGTGAGCGATTAGCTGGTAATTTTATAAAATACTTATTCAACATGCGCAACACAAACCACCTGCTTACCTATTATCATCATCATAGACAGCAATACATCAGTGGTTCACACTAGCAATACATCAGTGGTTCACACTAATGCTTAACTGCCACTATTAGGCCATGTGCTGACTACAATAATTAAACCAGCCCGAGTATATACAGAAACGGTATTCAAGGTTCGAACTCAATAACCAATGTTTGTCGTCGTAGCTGACCGGTTATCTCAATGAAGTTTGCCTTAAACAATATCACTGTCCAGGTCAACCCTGAAAACAAGTAAACACGATGAAACCCTGTCAGAGCTGAACTAAGAAAATTGGGGAAACTGTATTACGGTAGCCATTGTCAATAAACGCTGCGTCGAAAGATGTCCAGGCATTGAAGTCGGATTGTCTTACCATGAACAGGTTTCGTCTACGGTTGACAGGGAGGGTCGCAGTAACTTTTCAACGGTGGAGATTGGAAGTCTGCAAGATCAGTAGGTCATTGAACATTGTCATTATCCGGTTGTAGCATTGCTTCTTTCTACCAAAACCGATCTCCATAAGCAAGACCCATTGAACTAGACTTTCGGGTAGTATACGACCCATGTGTCAGGGTCAACCAGAAATATCTCGTAAAATATGGAGATTTTCAGAGTGCTCCATCAGTGTATAAGAAGACAGGCAATATCAGCCTCTAGCAGAGGTATCAAAGCACCAGTGTTTGACGAAAATGGAAGACCTGATCGAAATCACCAAAACCAACACAGAAACAAAGGAAGCCTGCGAGGAATCTAAGGGTGCACTAAAAACTTCGACAGAACACAGATCAAACTAATCCATTGGTGACCCAATTAAAGCAACAGCAACCACCAACGAGATTGTGAACCCTTCCTCATTTGTAGACTATCCGAGGGTGGCTCAATTCAAGTTATCTGATAAAAGCACAAAGACAAAGAATGGTAACTCGCACCTTCTTGCAATCTCGGTAAACACGATACCGTAGTCTAACGGGAAAATGTCTGCACTGACACCATGACATGCTCAGAGTTCGAGTTCTGCTTAATAGAGTGCATGAAGCCAAGAAGAGCGAGAAACGACTGACCACCACTTCGTCGGTAGTCCCTAGAACCAAGTGTTCCGACAGATAACATATTGGCTACCCTTGTGTCCTGTTTCCAGAAATCCCAAACGTTTCGTGAGCATAGGAATTGCACGTTGGAACCTATTCAGTTGCTTATCAACAGATAAGGACTAACTGACTTTTTATAACACGCCTGAGTTCCTTGTGATATGCACATGCTGCCAAGCCTCAAACTCTCAGGTTTCTGAATGCGTGCGCAATGTGCCAGCTGAGTCATGCAAACCATCAGTTGTAGCAGATGTGTGTTGGCTACAATCACCGCAGCAGAGTAAGAAGCCCATGGATGTCATCAGATATGTACTGTTTGGTGAGTGTACCATTGACTACAAACGGTGATGTCATAAAAAAATGATCATAAGAGAGGGCAAATAGTGCAACTCACTTTGATGATGAATCGATGGTAGATTACCCGCAACAGATAGAACGCACGATTACTGACCGCCTTGTGTGGATGATCCAAGAAAGCGAAAGACAGTATTAAAAGACAAACGAAATCGCATGCGAAATCGGGGCTGAAATAGGGAAACAGGACAAGGAAAGGTGGACTGATCAGTTGACAGGACCCTGGATTACCATGGCAACTGATCAGTAGCTAACCGCCTGTGAGTGGCACTGACTGGTTAATAGCGAGAGAAAATTTTTTTACACTTGTTTCTTTTTGCTCTTTCAGTTACACATAATAAGAAATGTTTCGGTGTTTTGTCTACCAACCTTGTACTGAGTAACGTTGGTAGTCTAACGAATCACAATAACAAGCTGACTATTAAATTGAGAGCAATCCATCCAAATGACTTCAGTACGCTGCATTCCCGATGGTTTCCACGTGCTACCAAAAAACAAATCACAAACTCGATCCAAGCCCCAGCCGCATGATGCAGTATGTGCATGACGGCTGACAAACATGGTGAGTATCGTTGTATGAGAAAGATACCGGTTAACACAGAGGAAACACCAGGACAGTCACACATTCGAGCATTCTACACAAAGTGACCTCCATGGATTTGGTCTACCGTATTAATGGCCTAGAAATAATGTGATCTGGCCATTCAACAGCCCAATAGGAAAGCGGCTAATACATCCACAGTGACATCTCAGGATCTGTCAGTAACTGCAGTATCACACAAATTTCACCGCCCAGACCAAAAACTGTTATCCGAAACAAGTGAGAAACTTGCGTGGAAAGGGAAATTAATCTCGATGAGTTCCAAAAATCACTAGACGAGAAGCAATTCTCCGTGTCAAACAGGTGCACCCGAAAACATTTTATCAAACACGGCGGAGCTGAACACAGATAAAGCGGCAATGAAATGTGAACAACGAAAATAAATCGCATTTATTCCGGCGTTCTGAGAAAAAAGTAGTCATGCTATTCTGTGAAATGCCTGGTTAAAGGTTAGTAAGTGATAAGATAACCCATGGACGGAATTCGAGCTAATGGGAGTGAGATTAGAGCGTGCACACAAACGATGTCAAACACATGATCGCCAGTTGCTGTACTTACAAGTTCTCAAGAATGCGAGAAATTGAGAAGAAACAAGCTGTGGAAAGTGACACGTTGGTAGCCGTGAAGCACTGATCGATCGCCCAGTTAAGCAGACCAGACGAGGCCTGATTGATGTCTAGCAGAAGTACCAATGTTTCTTCACCTAATTGACGCAGAAGCTGATGAAACACCGAAAGACGTTGAAGATGTTATGAATGAGTGAACAACAGTGTGGACTGGATTAGAAAGAATTACAAATATAACGATGAACTTTCTGCAAATGGTAATTCGCGAAACAAAAGGTTAATCACTTAGCACAAACACAAGATAACCTGTTGGGCCGTACGGATATACACTTCCCACATATTTCAGAGTACACCCAGAGGAGTATCTGCCACTTCTGCTTTGTGAGCAGCACTCCGAGAGGGATGTATGAAATCACAGTAACGAAGTACCGGTCACAGACCCTGTGAATTATTGAATTAAACGGTAGTGAAAAATATTTAGCACTGATCACCAAGTGAACAGTGCTCATAGGGAAGCGGAATAAAACAGCAGCATCCCACAGTTTCAGCACCGACAACATCAGGCGATACCACACTTACTTCGTACCCATTTTTCAGCCCTCCATTGCATGGTACTTTTTAGTTATCTTCAGATGATAAATACACACATCAAACGATGTGGTTCGTTGTACTACTCACGCAGGCTAGCAAAAGTGAACAGACACCTAAAAACCAGCCTGATTAATCTTGAAACATGTGTAACACTAAAAGCACGTAGTACACTGTTGCACTGCCGAGCTCGATGGTTCAAAGAAACAAGATTAAATCAATGCATGAATAGTCGCAAAGAAAATAATTAGACACAAAACACAGACCACCAGATTTACGGACTTATTACCACCACCACAGACAGCAATAAAGCAGTGGCTGCCTCTGGTGCTCAACTGCCTGAAAAAAGGAAACCAGCAATGCATAAGGAGAGAAGGAAGACGGGAAAGGACATAGGTGTCAAGAGCAAACGCCTTCATTAGAGGCAACCAACATCACGATGTCCATACCATGCAAACCTGAGCAAGATAGCCATCATACGACTTCCACTGACCCACGTCATTAAGCGTCACCACTTCATAGACAACTCCGAAAAACAACCATAACCTCCATATCACTGAGCCCGATTATCCAACACCGCATCTAACGTCTCCAACCACCGACTCCGTCAGTCGCAAAATCGTCCTCAACTCAGCAGACAATGACTGGGGTGAACTGGTTAACCAATGCATTACACAACAAACCCGGAATCATCCCTTGGATATGGGAATTATTATCGAGCAGCCCCAGTAAGGAAGGATGATCTCCGTACTACACACTAGTTAAAACAACTGAGTCAAGACCTCCATCAACACCTCCCCAATCCCTCTGAAAAATGCCGAAATGTGGTCATGTGGGCCAATTACGTTCGCCGGTCGAAATGGAATTGTGCACCCCCAATTTTGGCAAATCCCTCGAAATCTAACGACCGGAGTACTACATTACAAGTTTGTGACAGTAACACAGCAGAAGTAGACGACCAGCCAAATTGGCTCTCAAAGTGCTTCGTCGGCCTCTTTCAACCTCCTGGACTTATGGACGAATCTGACGTATCACTAGCTGACAGTTGCACTGAAAAATGGCTGACTGAGACCAGTAGCACAGATGAGCTTGAGGAGTTTGCCGGTGTTCCCTGAAGCAAACGCGATTCTCACTACTTTCACTTTCACCATTAACCAAGTCTCACGATTAGCGTTTAGTCTACGTTTCATTTTCCTGTAGATATGCTTTCTAAACTTGTTATACGAATTGTTAAGGAGAATGTTCTGTCTGACATCTAAACACTCTAAGGATACCTCCAAGATCCAATGTTCGTTCAATCCACAAATCACTGTGCCGCACACTCTTGCACATGCTTCATTAATACCCTTTGAGAGTTTGGATGCCGCATCTATTAGGATCTGCGGAAATACCTTCGGGGTTATATAGTTTGGATGACACTGTCTTGTTGTATATTTGACCATTAATTATCAGACTTCATAGTAGTCATAGTACCTTGGGTTTACAAGGTTGTGGGCCCAGTTGCACAGGTTTAATGTTATTCTGGATAACGATACTCCGTGTATGTCAGACGTGTAGTGTCTATTCGCAAAAACCATCATGAAACAGACAACTAGAGAGAACGATGCGACAAAAGCTTAAACCCATGACAACTGGTGGTAAATCTGATGTCGGCGTTAAAAAAATTAATGAAACGAAGCGGACAAACGGTGTGTATGTAGTTGTTTTCTGTCGTACTTTGTTCGGCTGGTTGATATATTTTCAAATTTAAAGAACCGTTTTCATTGTCTGCCAACGGCTTGATTAACCATATTACCGGAACGCTACTGAGTGCGGCTAATTGAACTTTCACACCAAACTCTCTTGATTGAAGGTCCACCAGTCAACGGATGCTCAAACCGTATGAACAATTGAAGAAAAAGGTGGTCTGTATCATTTTTCCTTCCTTCCTACCTTCTCGTACATCTGTACCGAGTTAATCCATACTTAGTGGACAGTGAAATAAACGAATGAAGGCTATGTGTGGGGGCAAATGAGAAGTAGTGGATCAATGACTAGGTGGCACTCATCTTTGATCACGTGGGCGGTCGGCACCTGGGAATAAACAACAGATTTTTTAATTCGAGCTGACTTGATTAACTAAGAATAACGGTGGGTTCAAGTTCATAGGTGTGCGCTGCAGAAATATCAAAGTTATTTGTTCCTGGGGTAGATTTTAACGTCAGTTAGGACAGTGACAACCTGTGCACTTATTAGGAGTATAGCGTGGTTTACAAAAACCTCACAGAATAGAGTAATGGAGAGAACAATGACAACAGACTAAAACTGATTAGAACTAGTGGTTAGTTCGATTCTCCAGATGATGCCGCTCAGAAATTATTAATGGGACAAAGCAGATAGACAGCATGCAACAAGTAATTCGTTTCTATTGTGAATTGCGTGGCCGCTTCATTCTAACCTACTGGTTGACAATTTTTCATATTTAGTTAGCAACACCCAATGTCCACCATTGCCTCGATTAGCCATAGTGAAATACGGTTCGCTGTGGCTAGTTCTGTGCTGCTATCGGACGCATACCCCACCCACACGAGACGTTTTCCTTAGCTTGAATGGCACTTAGGCCATTCAAAGCCAAGATAAGCCTACATCAGTTCACCATCTACCCCGAGCACAATTTACCTGGGTCTGCAGACCGCGGTCGATCGATAGCGTTAGGTGTCTCAGCCCTGTCCTCGGCTATCATGGCCACCATCAGCATATTACCCGAATGGTCACCATTCGACCACCTTGGAAAGCGTTCGCTCAACTTATCCGGCCATTCGGACGACGACGACGACCGAAACCTATGCCAATCTGAGTGGATCGTTCGTGTACCCGCAGATAGAAGACCAACTTGTCAGAAATGGTCCGTCTGCGTTTTATGTCGTATGAGCACCCCATGCCCTCAGTGTTCATCACGTACGTGTTACCCTGCATCCCTGTCAGCCTGGCAACTGGGTTTCATCGTGCCAGCTGTGTTTAGGCCTTGGTCCCGGTAGTCCTGTGTTCTCTCACTCCGTAGAAGCCAATCAATCCCTGTGTCTGTCAGCCTATCCATGTGCACATTGGTTGCGCGAGTGTGTTCGCTGCTGAAACTCAGAGAAACCCTGTGTGGCATCCTAAATTGATATCAACACAACTCAACCTGAAAAAGATATAGGGCTTGTTTTTCCATCCATCATCATGGCGGCATGGCAACTGAACACCAGTATAAACTATGATTGTGTTGCTATCGGTTACGATGACAGAATGAAGGATGTGTAAAGAGAATCAAAGGCGGTCATAGCACCCAATAATAAGACAACACGCCCGTTTTGTGAAACTTAATGTGAGCTGTGACTAAAACTACAACCTATCAGATTCCGTAAGCCAGCATGTCTTCATCCACGTACTTAACACAGGTGGAACATATGAACAGTCAGATAAAATCTTACGTCAACAGCCCTCAAGTAAGCAGTCAATTTTGAGGAACCCAGCAGTCCTAATTCCGAATAACGATTGATCAGCTGAGCAGTTTTCGGTTCCTGATGATTAAGCAAAGATTAGTAAGTTAGCTTTACAGGCAACCAATGGGACCAGTCGGCTTGGGAATTGTGAAAAACGTCACTCATGGTAGCTCAAGGTACGAGCAAACATTACAGCTCAAGATTGGTCGGTGTTCAGCCGGCAACACAGCCAAAGGTTCCAAATTACACCGAAATCTCGCGAGGAAAACTTACAGTGTCCATGCGACGATCAACCCCCACAAACGTAAGTCGAGGCTGCGTACCAAACGTCAGACCGCCACAACTCCCTGAATGAGTCATGGGCGCATACTTTAATGGGGCATCCGTTATTGGGCAATGCCACAGCCATGGGCTAACACATAAGGCAGGGTCACGGGCAACTAGAAGACTAGCAACCCAGCGAAGAATATAGCCAGCAGCCGGAACGGATGGCTTTTCAATGCCGACTGAACGTTCCGCGCCTAAAAGATCGCCAGGATCGCCAAACAAAGCTTGTTGGTCGTAGATTGGCCCACAGCATGCAAGCGCACCCATTGCCTGATTCGCAGTCCAGATAAGATCGGTCCACAGGCGAAGTTCCCAACTGTCTGGTTGCGCACCAAGCAGATCAGGCACACTCCCGGGGAGTGTTATAGATACCAAAGGGGCAACTTGGGCAGCGTTTGTATCAACTGTTGACAGACCGGAACCAGCAGAGGTAGATGGGTTGGAAGGGGTGACAACTTCTAGGTTGGATTGGCCTGGGTCCAGACTGAGGCTATTCAAAG
The DNA here is from genome assembly GCA_008508345.1 of Paragonimus westermani. Taxonomy (NCBI): domain Eukaryota; kingdom Metazoa; phylum Platyhelminthes; class Trematoda; order Plagiorchiida; family Troglotrematidae; genus Paragonimus; species Paragonimus westermani. Next base: position 92,487 of record QNGE01000130.1, read on the forward strand.
AGGCACCGTCGTTCGCATTAGGCTGATTCGCCGCAATCGGACTCAGGCCTGAATTCAAAACAGATGAACGCGACAGTCTGTAGAGGTTCTGTCGTGAGGCACCGAGGAACGATGGATAGGCCGCTTCTGTTTCTGACAAACTGATTTAAGAGAAACAAAACATGTCCTCTTGAGATAAAAACAAAACTGAGGTAGCAACCAAGCCCAGAAACCGTCAGGAAATCAGATGTGAAAGAAAACCTGTAAAACACTCAGGATTGTGACGCCGACAGCTGATAAGTCGCAAAAAAATCGTGGGTCATTACACTTGAAGACCTTTTTAGACTTAAAGGAAAATTGAAATAAAGCAAGTAAGCAGGTAAACGAAACGCGCAACAAACGTAGACAGGAAGAAGTATGCAAATTTGTTGACAATCACCTGATAAACGAGCTTCCTTCGTTAGCGATTAAAAAATGTTAATGACTTTTGCAAACTTACCTTACACCCATCACATTGTCATAGAATCCACTCCAACGTGAGATCAACAAAAATAACTGATGTCGCATCATCGTTGGTAACAATTGATCTCTTTTTTCCTCTGTTGATGAAAACGGAAATAGACAGGTAGTATCAGAAACGCACGCCATAGTTACGTAGGTAGATGAAAAATTATGTTTAAAAAACATAAATTAGCTAGTGCACCCCCAAAACACCAACTGTCAGTTTGACCTATTGGAAAAGATCGAGACGAATGACCAACTATCAGTATGGATTAGGTAGTGGACTTTTAACGAGGGATCACCAAGTATACAGTTCACGCGTAAGATGAGTCACCACAAACTCTTTCACGAAAGTTAAGTCAGACCGCCCCAAAATTCTATCAGTTGGTTCACCTGTAAGCGAACACCGTTCAAAACGAAACGCTAAGATTGGATTGGCTTACGAATTAACGCCATCATATGTCATAAATTCAGTCGTCAATCTCCTGAAAAAAAGGATAATATTATACTCCTTCTTCCGCCCTATTTCCGCCAATCCTTAATTTTATTTTTGTATAACATCCAGTTCCCTACTTCTTTCGCTGGTGGCGCGAACTTGTATCGTCCTAGCATTGAACCGACCCAACGCGCCAAATCTCGTCGGCTCCCATCAGCTACCAATCATATAAACAATAACATGAGGGTAGCTTCAGAAAAGAAGGATTAAGGTGAACGTAGTGATTTCTAACCTTTCCAAATCAATCCATACACTGCGCCCTCTTCGGGCTTGTGCTTTGCCAATTAGTGTTCCCGAGTTTACGCTATGCCATCCACTACCTCGGCAACGAAACGTGACAAAAAATACCACGTGTTGCACGGTATATAAGTAAAGGGAGCGTGAGAAGTGGATCCCATTCGCAAAAACTGTTTTCCATATGGGGACCAGACGAGTGAGCTGTACAAAATGTTGCCTTTTTTAAAACTCACACTGGACAATGCGTAATTGAATCTAGGCAACCCTGCTGTAAAATCTTTAACTCCAGTCAATTACTCGGGGTTTATAAACTGGAATTCGTCCCACCTTGGAGTACTGCACACATATGTGGGTTGAGATCTCCAAAACGCTCCCATTCTTTATAGATAGCGTTCAATAAAGATTAGTTTATCACGGCAACGATCCATTCATAACTTGTGACTCACAATCTCCACCCCTCCATAGAAACGTTGTTTCTTTAATTTTTAATTAACACTGGCAAGGTTAGTATGCTCCACACCACGCTTCTTTGAATATCTGTACGGATCAATGTCTGTTCGGTAACTGAAACTGCCACATAGTCGCACTAATTCGCTTTACTCTCCTCCAGGAAACTGAAACGGCGATTTCGTTTTTAGAAATACGTTCTCATTTTCCACTAATATGGGAATTTCAGCCAACAACCGAATGAACGAAATCATCGCGGACAAAACGGTGGTCTATAATTTACTGACTTCCAAGGACGATAGTGTTTCCTAAAATATGAATAACAGAATTGGCGTAGCCCTAAGCAAGGCGTATATATTGTAGGCTATATATATATATATAGTAGGAACTATGCGCGCCTAATTTAATTTCATATGAACTTTGTGCCCTCAATTGAAAAATACATTCCTTGTTCATACTGCCTCTTACCGTGGATACCATTTAGTTTGTTCCTGTGGAACGAGCTACATAGGCCGTACGACGCAACGATCATCAGAACGTATTCGGAAGCATCATCCGGTATGGACAGCTCGTGCCTCGGAAAAATATTGTTCGTCTTCAATTACATGTGAGTGTAACGGATTCCAACCATTCAATCCATCCCACAGGATGATTCCGCCCTCTCTAATGAGTTCGTGGTTTACAGTCAAAGTTGGTCAAAGATCGCTTGTTAGCAGTCACAGAAGCTATCGCCGTTCGTCTACTCTCACCCCTCCCACTATGTACTCAAAAACGGCTCGTCGAAACCACAAACGCCGGTAACAGAAGTTTAAAATATTTATGCTTTATAAAAAGGAAGTTTGGACTGGGGAATACTCCTCCTCTGAAATTCCATGTGTGGTGTAATAAGAGGATATATATATATACGGGGACAGAACTGTTACTTAACCGGACATAACCCCCGTACTGATGCCCAACCGAATGGAGACAGGAAAAAGCTTCAATTCAACCCGGATTCACCTGAATAACCGATGTACGGCTCCGTAACTCAGCTTACTTTAGATAATAAAGATTCGATGTTGCAAGTGACAGAGCTGAGGCGTAGTCTAGGTCAATATCATCGAAAAAGAACTCAAAGTGAGACAATGGTAGCGGCGTCCGGATACAAATCTTATAGCTATAACCGCGAGTTGTGATTGACTAAAGTAGTTCGGTTCAGAGCTGTCCAATAGCCAGACAACATGTAGCTAAATGAACCACACAACAGCAAAAGTATTGCAGTGGAAAAGCTGAAACCCTCCGAGCGTATTTTTCTTGTAAAGAGCATACCCCATGAAGGGAGAGGGAGTGATTAAACAAACTCAAACGCAAAAATTCGTATATCGAACGTCCGATTAAATTGCACTGTGTCGTGTGGTGCCAAGGGCAGCCATATGCAGAAATAAGAATACTCACTGGGTAGTTGTCGCACCAGTTCCAACACGAAAATACAAAAATTCAACCGAATTTCCATTAGCACATAAGAGTCTGTAGAGATGACGTTTTGGTAGCTGGTGGCAGCTAGGCTGACAGAAGTGTTCACTGTTGTGGCACTATAGGATGTTACCACCGGAGTCGCAGTGCCCGCATTGCCGACCAACAGTGAGCCAGTAGAACTACCGCCCACAGACGGGCTGCTGGTCACAATGGATAGTTGATTGGATACCGCCGCGTTGCTTCCAATACAGGCAGGATTGGTAGCCTGATCGGCGACGGAATCCAGATAGACACGCATTCCATCCAAGTAATCTGTGAGTTGCGGTATCAAGTAGCCCTGAGCTGTGAGTGCGTTGGATTCGCTGTGCATGCACCAAACAAGGGTTTGTTGTACGGGCGGATGAACGGCAAACAAAGATAAATTCAAACCGAGAAATTGTCTACCGCACAGTATCGTAAGTAGCACTGCTCCGTAAAACAATTATCTGCAGTGATATTTGAAAACGAACGAGCAAATCATAACATAAAGCCTAGAACAGAACATCTCCACGTCGCAGAATACACAAAAAGGATACCTATTGCAGTAGACGGGGAAAATGTTTTTGCAAATCTGTGGTGGTTTAGAGAGGGAAGATTTGGAGGACAGAACACTGGTTTCGACTAGAATGGATGAACTGTAAGCATGTGAAACAGCGAAAGACAAGAAGATGATGACACCATTGAGCGGCAAAACCGACAAAACCGAACATAGTATAGTAAACATGCAAAAAACGGGTCTTCGTGTGCGGCAGACAACAGTTACAACTGAGAAAACCAGTGAAAGATTGGATACAATTATCAGGGTAACTTAACCTGGCGTGCTGAATGCATATACTGAGTCAGCGTTTGAATCAAGTTATATTAATAAAGCATACGCAGAAGAACTTCGTAGATTATTTTGGATCGGGAACATCCAAACATCGAACTAGTTTCCCGAATGGCAAACAGTTCATAAGACGTCATAGCCACTTCACCTTTATTTAAAGTGACGGTGTAAGCTAGGCGAAAGCAGATTTCACGACTAACGTGGCAGGCCATGAAGGATTTATCATATTGACATGTCACGAAAAAAATGATCACAGTTTATCGGAATAAGTTGTTGGAGGAGTTCTGTGATTCGTCCATATTACACTTCGGTGTATCTCTCAGATGGGCATGTTTCATGAGATACAGTCAACTTTGCGTAGCTAGTTCAAGGCCAAGATGCATGAGTGAAATGCATGCGACTTAAAAAGCCTCCATAATCACGAGTGTATGTTGATAAGTGAGATTTTAGGAACTGTGGAACGACCATCAGGTGAAATGAACAAAAGTAGTCACCATAGGAAACCCAATGACCCACGAATGACCGCGCGATAAAATTAGGATGGAGTAATGTTGACACCATGTTAGAACGGTGATACTGGAAGTAGTCGGTGAGCCACAGAAGTTAGAAGTGAAGTATCCAGTGTCCATGAAGTTGTAAGCACAGAGTCTAAACAGATTTAGTCGAATGCATAAAAGAATTCCAACGCCGATTGCCCTGATTTAACTTAGTTGCTTCCGGTCAGTCTTCGCTAGCCAGAATCAGGAAAGCAACAAACGAACATCCTACTAAAAGCACAGAATGCAAAACGATGGCATGAATCGGATCAGATGCTTAAACAGTCGGCTATCAACCTGTGACTTTGGAGACGGTAACTAAAGGACGGTAGCGTCGCTGCCACTTACGACAGTTATCCCTTCCAATTCTATATAGTCAACGCCTGTAAAATTTAAATGGCATCAAACAAGCTACGTAGACGGAAGAAAAAGTTGGCCGTAGCACCTAGATATCACGTTTGTTCACTCAGTTCAGCACGTCAGTTATCAAAAAGAACTTACAAAATTAGCTAATTTGTCTAGGAATAACAAACTAAGTTTCAGCGAACAGACAGTTTTCGATCAATTCTCCTCTTTGGCTAATACAATCACATAAAATCAAATGACGAGTTGGAATGTTATTGATCAAGAATTAATGAGGGGGAAGTGTGAATGGATAAATGATTAACAATACTTCGCTGTGGTTAGGAACACAGGCGAATTCGGTCCTGGTTAGTCAGTGTAAATCAGGCTGGGACAGTGAGACGGGAACAAATTGTTTCCCGGGTTGGAGCATTGTATCCAAACTCTGACATCAGATATTAAATCTGCGTTTAGAAACTGCTCACTCTTACATCTCTTTTTAAGGATGTTTTTCGTACATCTGACGTCTGGAACTGATTTATGACAGATGAATCAGTGGTCGTGTTCGAACCGCCCAGCCCCTTCACAGAGGGAAGAATGATTGGGCTTCGTCTGTCTTCGTAGGTCCCAAATCACCGAGGCTCTAAAAGAATATTCGAAAATAGCTACTGTTCCAAATGTGTCCAGCCCGAGCGGCTAGCTAAAGTCAGTTGGCTTGTGTGATGCACCCAAACCTGTGCGCTAACTTTTGCCACAGAAATCATGTTTCCACGTCCACTTGACCCCACTCTTAAAGTGGTATAGGATCAGTACAATTTCCGTGGTTTGAAATGTCCGTGATATTACGCCGTGTTCCCCTCAGAACGGTTCCTCTAACTCCGCGTTAACTATGCGCTGGATCGAGTGGCCTCCGAAGACAACCGGAGCCTTCCACTGAACATCGCTTCCGCATGGTGGTGCCCCCTTAGTGGGTGAGTAGATGCTCCGCAGTACAATAGGGAAGCCTCCAGGATTCTGGATGCAGTTCCTATCTTTTAGATTTTCTGCGGCGCCCACCTCAACATCCTCAAAAGACGTACAGAACGGCAGTTTCGCTGAGGGCGGTGGCGAGTTGACATGAGTGACTGTCTTTGTGCGATAAACATTTTCGAAGAGTTGTAACGGAAACTAAGTAACTGTTCGCCGAAAACCTGGCCAAGACACTTGAAAGTTTCCCTGGAAGTGGAGTTTTGAAACATTTTAGGCAAAACGAATTGGGCATATCGCTCTTGTTCTACCAGTCCACGTTTGCGTCGAAACAGTCCGACTAGCTGAGCGTCATCCAAACTCACCAATCCGATCCGGTAGATGCCCTGGCAGTACCGAAATCAAGATTCCAAATGCACATCCGAAGTCTTATCAACATGAAAAGGAGCTACCGAGCTTTTACTGAAGTTCAAAAATATGCGTGGATGCTAGACACCGTAAAAAAAAACAGGAGCATGAAGATTGAACCTTTCACATTAGCACCTCGAACAATTTCAACTGCCACTGCTCGAAATGCCTCTGCTGGGCAATAAAAAAAGACCAAACAGCTTATAACCCATCAAATCGCTTCCTTAAAAAATTATCTCCGTTGATGATCTACGTTCTCACAGTATAAATTCCATAAATGAGTGAAGAATGAAACCATGGCAAGATCCTACCATAAAGATTGTGAAATTAGGTAAGAATACTTAACAAAAGTTGAAATCCAGCAACGTTTACACTGTGGAAATGTCTGTTGCCAAGACCCAAAGTCCGATCGGTAGCACTAAGGTTCACATATGTAATTGTGTCAAGAAAGGATGCAAGAGATGAATTGCAGCACCAATGTAGTCGTCCAATAAAGTACAATCTTTATTGTCCAACACGCCGGTTAACATGATACGCGCACGCTTCAGTTTATGAGTCATGGGTCCGGACCACAACCACCTCGGTTTCCGCTCACACGTCGTGTCCACTTCGACCCGGTCTGTGTGTGTCCGACGACTCCTGTCAGGGGAGTTTTCGCCTGCCATTCATCGTCCGTTGGGCCGATCCCGTTGAGCGATGGCCCATCCGGACGCCCATGCTGTCCCTGACTCGCTCGTCGTGGGATTTTGGACGTACCTTGCCGCCTCGTCGATGTATTCCGTCGAGAGTTGGAGTACCCGCACCTCCGGCTTGACAATCCTCCACACTGGCAGTAGCAGCAACAGCAGTATGAGTAGCAACGGCACCAAACCATATTCGACAAACAGTCAGAAGAGGAGGCAAAAGCAGTGCTCGTAAATGTGTTAGACGGTACACGAAGGTAGGCTACGCACGATTGTTATCAGTCGAATGATCGTTAATCCACGGTCTAGCACAGATGGGACGACAGACTCAGGTTCAAGAAGCCCGCACTTAAATGTCTTCTCAGTTGTGCCTTGCATAAACATTTCAGGTGCTCAAGCTGCTGACTACGTACAGGTAGACCGAGTGAAATTCATCCACCTCCTGTGTGCTTTAAGAGCGAATAAACAGAAGACGTTACGAGAATCCTTGGGGTTTACAAAAAGTTCACTCCGAATGACAAACGTGATCAAAGAAATGAAGCTTACCTGAACCATCCCATCGGTACTTTCAAGAGAAAGTATGATGAAAATGTGCAACCGTAAGTAGCTGAGAAGATGAAATGTATGAATTCGATTCGAGGAGCAAACTCAAGAAAAGGCCTGGGGAATACAGCGGCCAAAGTTTTGTACACATCCCAAATGAGTCCAGAGTGCGTGTAAGTCCAATTAACAGAATACGACTTACGGGTAGGCAAACAAACCGCCCTGACTCATTAGAGCGAGAACGCGGATGAGCGAGGAACGTAAGCCGTCACGACGCCGTCGCCGTCGAACGTTCTCCTGTTTGCGATCGACGGATTCTTTGAGTAGCGGGTGTAACTCCTCTAAGGCATCTCTGAAAAACGACAATAGGGAATACCCCTAATTATATACTACGAAAGATGTTAGGAACACCGAAATCACACAGTTCAGAAGAAAAGAGCGACACCAAACATGGAAGGTTTACCGAAAAGCAGCCGGATTGATGCGCCCAATTGCCCCAACAGCAGAATCTCGAATATCCTGCTGTTCGCACCGAAAAAATGGAACCAACAGTTTGACCAAATCCCTGGCGGTCTCTTTCAACACAGGAACAGGACACTTCGAATCTGAGCTGACCGGCTGAGGCTGAGTCGGGCGTGAGGTAGAGACGGTGGTGGTTGATGGAGTGTTAGTAGAAGACTCAGTAGAGGGCCCTAGAGTTTGTGAGAAATTTGAGCTGGACATGGGATACCAAAAGAGTGTATGTGAGAACAGTGTTCTCATGGATTTAAAGGAAACGATGCTTCTAATCATGATAAGACCACACACAAAATCGACCATGAGGTAAGCATACAGGTACTAATAGATTTACACAAAAGATGGTACTATGCAAACAGTCTTAAGATACCCATCAGTCACATCATTGTCAAAGCAGAAAACGAGGAGTTCTTTGCAACCGATCATAAGACCATACACACAGCCATTTACAATCGAACTCCCGTTACAATAAATCATGTTACAGCTCTAACAACAAATCTGATAGATGTCTGAAAGAAGAACACCACAAGAAATAAAAGCATCCCTAAAAGCACTCCACCCTGTGAAGGCAACCGGGTCACTTACTATGACAAGCCATTAAGTATGGAAACGATAGGGACAGTCAAACTTTTCAACTTAGCAAACAGTGCCTGCTGATTGGAGAAGAAAGATTTATATAACGCATGACCACGTTACTGTATGACCATTCCGTCTGACAGTAAGTGACGCAAAAGAGATCCAACTGTGAAAATTCAGGGCTTCAGTAAGTTCGGCTATCGTAGACTGTAGAAATTTCCAGTGTATAATTGTTCACGTTTCACCAAAGTTACCCAAACACACTTCAATGCTGCTCGTGTGAGCATACTACGAAGAGCCGGCTAAGTGGCAGAGAATGGTAAACAAACCAAAACACATCCGCCGAGGGGAAAAAACACTTAGAGTCATTGGGAAGGTATAATAGCATATAGGGAAAACAGATTCTTTCGATTAGAAATGTCGTAATATTGCATAGTGAAAATTCAGTAAGGTGTAATGAGCCGAGAAAAGTCAATTCCCGCTGCCAGTGTGAAACCACTCCGGGAAATATTTTTCAAAACCATCTAACGGTGGTCGTGGAAAGTTCTCCTCAGAGTCCGTTACAGTGGAATGATCCGATCTAATATGAATACGTACTAGTATAAACATATATATATATACATATGATGAGCATGCATCATAGCAGCTGCACATCTTCCAACGAACAGCAACAGCACGGCAGCTCTCTACGGTCCCAACATGTAACTACAGTAACATGACCGGTTTGTAAACCTCAGTCGTACATAACGGTGTGTCCACTAGCGGTGATATATAATGTTCGGGAATGTTGGGACGCGTTCCATCGGACAGTGTTCAAGATGTTGTCAAGGCTGCGTTTGATGTAATTCATCGACACTTTTAAACATACTCACTCAGACAACCAGATCTTAGCGGGATGACTGTACGTTCAGCGGCTCTCCCACTTGGCTACTCTCTAACCGAAATAACCGAAGTTCTAGTTAACGCAGCCTTTCAGATTAACACGGTGCGCAAGCTTAACCATTAGATCAAAACGGTACGAGGTCAAGGCTCATCAGATGAATTTAGTGTGTACAATTCGTGGATCACAATACAGCGGAACGCTAGGAAACCGTGTTTAGTAGTCGGTGAGGAGCAATGCATACCACTAGCAAATACCGACCGCGAGTTCAATAAATTACACTTCTGAATAACCAGCGTAAAACGCAAGCGTAACAGGACCGTAAGGAACTGCATACTCTGGCAGATTGCACCTAATCGGAAACACCGGGAACTACCTACTGGAGAACTCACTTGGGGGTTTGAACAGTGCCAATTAAAGGCGCGGGTCGTTGCGTGCAATCAAAATCGAGCAGGTAATCACGACTTTGTGGTTTCAAAACACGTGAACCAGTGGAGCTGGGCGCTATGCAACAACCAAGAGTGGCATAGTTATGCCAGAGTGGAATAAGCTGGTCACGTTCAGTGGTGGGTTTTTTACTTGAAGACCGAAGCAGGGACGAGGCTCGATTCTCGGCAATTTGTGCACTGAAACGAGACAAAATCCAGGGAAACAATGGCAACTGGAAAATGTGTTATCGAAATGGGTATTTAGACCAGTTGGGTAAGTGAAAATCAGCCCCTTAACTGTTTGAACCAAGAGCAGCGAAAAACTCGGAAAAGACGTATACAGTCAACCAGCTCGGAGGAGATGTATCGCGCGATGTTCGCGTATTAGGAGCGGTTGTGCCAGGTTACAGTGGTGATGATAGAGCAGCAGTTAAGTCAAAATCCAGTTTTAATCGCACAGATTAAAACCATATATACATCTCGGAAATCCTAACAAATATCAACAAAACCAACTAATAAACCACTAGCACGTGGCCTACAATCAAGAGGCTGACAATTATGAAGATGCTAAACTTGCACAGGTGTTTTTCGTCACGTTCACCACGTTTTCGGCTACAATTACCCAGCATTTTATAGCATTTTATGCAGCAAATGTCTTGATTTCGTGGGAATAACGAAAGAGAATTAAAACAACGAATATGATAATGACAATGGCGATAGTAAACAAATCTTTGCCTACCTCGGGTCTACAAGCGGAAATAACGCACTTAATCGTTGATAAACCATACCCCACGCATATCTGATCGCTTCCGGGCACGCGGTGACCAAGTGATCCGGGCTGAAAGCCACCGAGAGGCAGGTACCCCATACATCTCCGAGGAGAATGCGGTCTTGAACTGGCTGCACTATATAGGCCTGCTGAGTATACTGACATGGATGTTGGCTCGTCGGTTGTTGAGCTAGTGACTGCCGTTCAGTTGCAACCGGTCCAGATGAGAGGTGTGTCTGTGAATCCGGACGACGGGAGTCTGATCGGAAGTAAAGCGGAGATTAGGACAGATACGAGTAATAACTAATGTAGATCTGAGTGAAATAAATCAGGTTCATATCCTAACAGAAAAATACATGCACTTTAACGAACTAAGCACCAAACCGTTTAAACAAGCCTAAACGGGAATTTTGAAAACTCGTCCAAATAACATCCCCTTCGAGTACACCGTAGATCGCCCTGATAAACAGGGTTCCATTTGTTTAGTGAAATCAAAATAATTGTGCGCATCCCTTTGCGATGATCGTAAAATAGTTACACTAATGAGTGAGAGCGTATGAAGAAGATAACAAATGCAACTTTGGCCACCAACGCTTCAAGAGTGCACACGTCCGTGAGTAGCACCGGATAGAAACCAGGATAGAATGAACTATGGTGGAAGGTGGTGGCAGAAAACCCGGCTGATGGATTTCACCGACCTGACTGGTGGTGTTCATCGGAGAAACGGGCAGCTGTATCCAAAGGGGAACCTTCTGGGAACAAACTATACTGACCGGTACAGGCCACCTTCTTGGAAACATCGCATGCGTCTTTGGGTGGTGGATGCTCAATTGCGGTTGAAGCAGATGAAACGCCACCGACCGGTATCAGACAAGAATGCTGAGGACTAACAACATGAGTTGGCAAGACCATCGGTGGGCAAGGGTACACTGGGACTGTACCACCAAGCCAGACGGGACTCCCGCGATCGGCGAGCGCAGCAAAATCCAAATTGGCCACGTTCAAAAGCCCGTGCTACAGGGTCGAGTCAAAATACAGAAGACAGTGGGAGAAATTGAGCCGTTTATTCATAAAGAAAAAGGCAAGGAAACGCCGGTCATCACAACGTAATTAGCGGTCTAGCCATAGCTGACGCCGATGATACAGAAAGTTGACAAGAACGCCCATATTCGAAAACAGAGTATACTTGATCCTATTTATAGGGAAATGTTAAAGTTCAAGAAAAGAAGACTAGAATATTCAAGTTCGAAAGCGTGAAATAATAGTCACGAACATGCCGTTAAGACAAAGGACAGCTGCCACGCTAGATCATGAAACGATAACCGTATCAATGGTGGTGAAAGCATTGGAAGCTCGTAGCTTTAGGTCTGGACGGTTTTCGTCAGTCAAAAACACCATCGTGGATACAGCCATCTCTTTGAAAATTATGGGTCGTGTATAAAAAGTAATCGTGGAAGCAGAGTTATTTTACAGCTTCAAAAATTCGTCACTACAAACAGAAGACGTAGAACGTCAACCATCGATGTCTACACTCCACCGCTGCATTCGGTGGCACAAACAGATAAGCAACGATGAGGTCAGGGGACGGAGATTTTGCAACGAGCATCAACCGATTTCATTCGACCAACCGCTAAGTAGGCACAGACTTGGATGACTAGGCTATGTGCCAAGGATGCCAACTAGTCTATTGCCACACCGACCACATTTTGCAGATATCGCAGCCGAGCAGTGTAAGGCGTGAAGTGGGCAAACGAAATGAAAGTGGCTGCCAGTCGGTTAGTCACTGTGGATTAGGCATGTCTGTCGAGTTAGAGGTTTGTGCAATCACAAACGGTTCAACTCATTACAGTTGGAGACCAAACAGATAGGGCTATTGAGGCTCAGCAACGTATTGCATTTTGTGATTGCGCCGCCTGTGAGGTGGGTGCAGTTAATGACACGAGGTGAAGAAAATTGCAACGAAATTGTCTCGTCGCTTCACATATATCTACGACTAAGCTGTTCGCCAGTAAGATGTAGACACTTCAATGTTGAATGTGTAGGCGTAGATGCAGGTGTTTTTGGCAATTAGACGTCATACCTTCGTTATGTGTTGCTTCCTGGCTAGGACTTAATCCTCGCCCTATGGTCGTATGGCGGACAAGCATCAGTGTGAACTAGGAAGGAAGACGATGACGTTGGCTTTGCGACCTATCAAACAGAGCTGAGTTAAAATGTCGAAAAAACAACAAAACATAAAGCCTGTACCACACAACAGTGATCAATAAGCACCACTTTGCAGCACACCAGGTACACACATACTAGTCAACAATGAACCACAAAACGGAATAGGGCAACCCGACCGAAGGAAGTCAAGCGAGCGAATGCTCTAAACCACCGAGTTTGCGAACACGTGACAAACCAAACGAAGGACAACACTTGACTCCAAAATGGCACACTCCTTTGCAGGAGTGTGTCCATTTCATCAGAAAATTTCTGATTAGTCTCGTTTTGTTTGACCGTGTTCCAATTGCAGGGAATTCTGGACACGAGACAGTCCAATTGACACACTATTGTGGCACGTCACTAGGTGATGACAATGCACAATCTATTTTGATACAGATCGGAAAAAGCCAACCACAAGCAAATCTCCCTGGTGTTTCCGATTGTTCAATCTTTAAAACAGCCGTCGGTCAAAGCGCCTTAACGGGCTCATTGTGCAAAAACAATGGAAAATAATGCCACTGAAATCCGACCCAAACAAATAAGGCACGTGATAGTCAAGCTTGTGGTGTACACTTGAACCGGACGCAATGAGCAAATCACCAAACAGCATTCGGTGAACGCACTTCATTCGGTTAACAAGACGATGACACGATATGGACAAGAAACAAGCCCACATATAAGAAGCCTTAGCTTCGCAACCGCAACGTCCATGTACACTGTAAAAAATACGGCCACTCCCCATAAAATTACAAAAGGTACTGCCGTAAAAATGTGACCACAAACTTACCCGCTCGTTCGGAGGCAATAAAGGCAAAACGCGTCGCAACATGATCGGAACGCAACGGTCGAGTACATCTATGCAACATAACTCGTGGGGAGAACGATTATGTCGAGTTAACGGGTCACTTTTGGCCAAATTGATTTGGTTCAACAGCGAACGACACTTTCGTAATATGTGCAACGCGAGACGACGAGCAATTGTCCGACAATGGCAAAGCATGACCAAAGCAAAGCCCTCAGCCTCATATAGAACTGCTTTCTCTGTGACATTCGGCGAAACGGCTCCATCCTCAAAGGTTTCAAAAGCAAGACAATTCGTATCAAAACCACGTAAATAACACAGTACGCTCAGATGAAATACACGAATCAATCCACGGCTAGCGTTAACAAAATCGTCAAAGTAATACAAACGAACGTTTTGAAAAAAGAACTGGTGGCGTTTTGAATAATAATTATCGTACGTGGTCGGAGGCATCGCCAAGACACTCAGCCCCAGACAGTAAGATGATCAAGCTTCCCAAACAAACCTTTTGGTCTACCTCTCTACACGATCGTACGGCAGCTGAACATAAGTGTGAACCATCGATGCATTGCCGTCAATGGTGATGACGAAAACGACGTGAAAGACTAATTTGATGAAAAATTACTTTAAATAAGGAGTAATGAATCTTCAACCGGTCAATATGATGTCACTTAAGCGCTTCTATGTGTACCAGTATACATGCCACAAAACCCCAATGAGACTAATGTGAATCAGCACGTAAATGCGACGCCACAAATTGAAACTGCGACGAACACAAGTTGAAGACGTTAGCTACTAGGCGAACAGCCCTAAAGTTGCTGGACAGCCTTTGATGAATCAGTCATGTGGCACAATCTACAATCCTCACAAGAAACAGACAGGCAACTAAGCAAACAGGAAAACCAAACAGTCACTCAAAGAATTGGCGTAAAAAACGAGTCCCAGATTGACCAACAACTAGGACAACAGTCGCACCAACTCCACCGACGGTTGGCATTACAAATTAAGACGCAAACCTCCCGATCCTCACGTTTATCCTCTTCCGTTATCGCGAAATTTCCTGTGCACTAATCGCACCAAGATGTCCGGACAGCACTGTCACATTGGTGTGTTGACGACTAACCTACTTCCCATCTCTTGTCTCATACACACTCACCTTGTGCATACTTGCTACGCACTTACTCACAGGCGCTGGCTCGTCTGCCCGTGTCTGGTGCTCGACCTGCAACAGTCACATTCATTCCATTCGTCGCTAATCCTGAATCCAGGCTATGTGGACGTGACAAACGTTCCTCACAACGCTGCCTGTCTCAATGTACGGTAACACAACACTATACTGCGCTCATCCATACTAACGAGATGTGAAAAACGTTGCAGCTCAATAACCTATCAATTCCCTGTTGCAAGCGAAGTCCATTGAACCGATGGACGACCGGATAGAAGCATCAGCTCGCATAGCAAAGGATCGCCGGTTTGTACCCTCATTCGGATTACGTCCACCTGATGAGTTCAAACAAATATGAACGTAGCCGTGGAGTGTCAGTTTGAAAGTTAGCATTGTCTTTTTTAGGCCCCAGAAGGGTATTGTTTAATATCCACAGATCCATCCAAACTAGATGGATCGTTGAATCGCCATGAGAAGAATTGAAAAAACATTACGCCAGATTTCCACAAATTTGGCAGACTCCCTAACCCAGCCAAGTCACCGGAAACAAGTGCACTGCGGTAGCCAGAACATACTGGTGTCATTTAGCTGACACAGGTGACTTAACCATATCACACACAGCTATTCCGACAAGCCACCTCATCCTCAGTGTTGTACGGTCAACGTTCACAGACCCAATTCACCAGCAGGCACGTCAGTGTAGGTTCTCGCAGTGTTGTGACTCCAGTGAGACCAGCTTAGTTTAGGCCATTTTGTAGACAAAGCAACACCAGAGAAGTACCACTGAACCTCTTAAACCGACACGGAGAGAAGGTAAAGTAGCACACGAGTGAGGTGCTATAATAAACAGTTTATCTGTGTGTCAAGTAAAACATTGCACCACATGTAACTGGGTGCCCGAGTCAAACGTCGGCAGGATCCTGTACACAGTAACAAGAGTTCTGATACACATACAAATCTGCTACGCAGGACCTATCCTGCTACCTTGATGTGGTGATCAGGCCTGTACACTGCATCGATCCATCGACTAGGACTTCGGCTCTTCCAGGTGCAACCTTGTCAGACAGGTAAGAGGGGAACAGCCAGACGAAAGGGAGATGCACCACTAGGGTTCCACCTCGTACTACTGACCCCATAGTAGTGCTTAGGTACTGAGACATGATCCGATGAGCATACAGCAGAACTACTTTCATAGTTGCGGTACTGCTGTCTTCCGAATCAGGAAGAGTGGGTTTAGGAAGGTTAACTTCAAACAAACAGCACTCCGATCGCCCAACGGTTGATCGTTACCGCCGACGCATCATCCACAGCGATTGAAAAACGTCGGGTATAATCAAATGGCCTGATTTGGCCTCGAGCACATCCACTGCGTGCAGCAGTGCTCAAAATCAGACATTACTGTCTCACTCACTGCGCCCTCGGACTACGCAAGACCCTCAGTACAAAGGTGAGTCAGACTGTTGAGCCATTGAATCCGGGTACGGCCACCCCAAGAAAACCCTGTTTCCTGTTGTCTCGCAGGTCAGACTTTTGAGTCAGTGACTTGGGGTGGGGTCCCTCAATTGCAATGAGTTTGAACTGGAGCGGTTTCTTGATTGGAGAGCGTTCGGCCAGTCAGTGTTCGCGCGCAAGCTGCTACGGACGGAATTTTGGTCAGACTGGCGTCAACCACTCATAGATGGCGATTAGCTGCTGTTGAATGCGTATCTCTTCCAAACAGCCGAGTTGTTAGATGCAAGTTCATAGAACAGCACAGCAACAAACTGGCCATTCAAAGCGTGAGGACGCCTGTCGCATGATAGCAGTAATAAATACTGTTGTTCCTCTATAAAAAGGTGCTGTTTTTTCCAATAAGTGGAGAGTGCTTAGTGTCGCTCAGACTCCTGTTCTGATTCTCCCCGATTGGGTAGCTCAGTACGCGACATCAAGTCAGTTCTCATCCGCGGCATACACGACCGGGATATACCAGAAGTTATCGTACTCCCGACAGTGACGTTATTCAGCCACTACGACCTCTCTCGCACCCCAAGATTTTCTTCTTTCCCGTACATTTGGGGGATTATTGTTTTCTAAAGCCAAGACAGCTGGTGAACATTGGCACTTACAATGCCCTCACTCTCCGACAAGTCGGTCAGCAGGCTGTTTTATGGAGTACTTTCTCAAGTCTACAGGTCGCTGTGCTTTATATATCGCAGACTCATGTCTGCGATGCTAGCACCGTTACTCACTTGGGGTCATCTGTGGGTAACTCTCGATCCAAGCGCCTATCTTCCAGAGTGTTGGGTGGCGCTGACGCTGAGCCTCCTGGTCAAGCTTGTATGAGAATCGCAGAGTTCGAAACGAGGTAATATTGACTCGATCAGACCCCAATGAACAGTCACTTATGCTTTGTCGGACTCAATACGTCGGTTGATTTATGTCAAAGCTAATCAGAAGAACGCCGTACATTCATTGTACCGGTCTACACTTCAACAAATGGCTATTCGAATGCCATCAGAAGTGCGTTCTACGAGGCCCTCGTTGACCTTCGGAAGCAGACTAAACACTCTGGCATTGCCATCATACTAGCAGGCTGTATTGATGCTCAACCTGGTCGTCCTTCGCCAAAGGAGAAGCGACTGGGAGGTATGTTTGGTATCTGAGCGCAACGCACTGCCAATGGTGAAGGACCGCTGTAGCTGTGAACCTCTCAGGGTCTTTATATTCCGAGCACCGCATTTCAACTCAAGAAGAGTCACTTGTTGCATGGAGACCTCGATGTGCTTCTCATCCATGGACACAATTCGATCCCATAGCAGTCAGTTACAAGTGTTATCACTGTATAAAAGACTGTCGTGTATTTTATAACAACCACCTGGACTCGAACCATGTTGCTGTGCGTGCTCATTTAGTTTCGTCAGTTGCCGAGAAGTCATCTACTCGTAAAGGAAAGACATTTAGCTGACATTCGAGCGAAGGGAGTATCAAAAACGTTCACTGGAAAGCGTTTGTGAACACTTCGAAACAGATGAGAGAACCTGATGAGTGGCACGAACAAATCACAGCATCTGCGAACTCTTGTCGTGAAGAAGTGTGTTCCGTAAAAGCTGACCACTTGCGACAGAACTGTATTTCCGTCACGTGGCTAAGCCTCATGAACGAGCGTCGCTCGATTCCACCTGGTTCTCAATATGAATACGGCAGTCAACAACCTGAATGCATGCTGACTAAAGGCTTGCGCAAAGGCCGTGAGCACCACTTGTTCGAATAGTGGAAAGAGGTGAAACGAATCATCTTATCTTGGAATAGCAGAAAGCTATTTTCCCCGATCGATGGTAACACTGGCCGTCGAGTCAGTGTGAGTTCATATGTGAAAAACAGGACTCGCTGATCGCCAGTCAGCCATGCCGAAATGACAGGTGGGCTGAAAGTCTTGAGGCGCAGTTCAGCTGGCCTCGACCAGACCACGTAAACGGTGGGATCCGAATTGTCAGTTATCGCGTTCCAGACGGCTCTCCGTTGGAACCAGAAGTGACTCTGGAGCTTAAATCATTGAAGCGTAAGACTGCCCCTGGACTAGACCACCTCTCTCCTTCTTTTTTCAAGAACAGTGAGGGGAAGTTGAAATCATGATTGACAAAACTTCCCCAGACGATTTGGGAAACTGAAGATGCACCTCGTGAGTGGTGTTAATCGACAGTGATTCCGCTTTTCAAAAATATGGCCCAAAGTCTATGTGACAACCATAGAGGCATCAGTGTAATGTCACTTGTACCACGTTACCTCAGCTCATTGCGCACAAAGAATGTCAGATACGGTCCGGCCGTGGGTGTGTTGATTACACTTCAACCCTGTAACGGATCTTGGAGCAACAGCGCTCCCATGAGCAGCCGATGGTTGTGGTCTTTTTTTAGGACTAAAGCCTGCTTTTTTTTGGTTGCTCGTAACATACTCTGAAAATACCATCTTCGCAAGGGAGTTTCACGGGAATACTTGAATCTGTTGAGATCACTGGATGCTCACTGTACAAGTAGGGTGACAGTTTATGGACAATTGTCTCCAGCGTCTATCACTTTCAGTGACGTTCGTCAAGGGTGTCCGATTTCTCCTTTCTTGACCAATTCTGGGAAGTGTTTTTGAGGAATCCAGTTCATTTGGTGTTGCGCTTCTTTCTAGCTCTAACTTGACACAAATGAGGCATGTGGATGACACTGTCTCACTTAACTCCTCTGCAGAAGACATTCAGACCGTACTGAACAGAATGAATGACAGAGTTGGTCTATATGGAATACGCTTCAAATCTTCCAATAGCAAAGTTTTGCATCAAGACTGGAGCATCCCCACTCCTACCTGCTTTATTGCAGGCAGTCCACCTGAGACTGTAGATACCTTCAGATACTTAGGTGGCACTATCTTGTCAGCTTGTAATATTGCTGATGAGATATCGGAGATATTGTTAATCTGCGTCACCTGTACCGTCGGAAAGGTGTTCGGTTTTCGTTGAAATTAATAGAGTATGATGTTTGTTTGCATTTTGTTTTGCTCTGTGGTTCAGAAACATGGCCTCTCCATAACCAAGGTATAAGCAGACTTGCTGTGTTTGATCACCGTAGTCTAAGCCAATTAGTCCACATTAAGTGGATTGATCGCATGAACAACACGGCGGTTCGCCGGCACATATTCCGGAACGCTCGAGACGGGTAATCAATTGGTTAATTAATCGCGTTGCACAACCTGCGATAGTTGGGTCACATACTCCGCGTGCCGTATCGGGTGTCGTATACTGGGACCGCCAACTGTTAGGAAAGAACCGCGTGGTAGTCAAACAATAACATGGTAAGAAGATTACGAAGACGTTGCGCAAAGTGGGTAAGTATTACCTGCTTAGCGGAAATTCATATTATCATTCAAACCGATGATTAGAAACGTTATCAGAGATGACAGTGCGCCGCAATCAGTGACCTACTTGTATTCATACCGATTTGAGTTATCCCGACTAGTCCCTTTAGCCACCATTTATTGCCGCTACTACTATCAATATCATCAGTACTCTATATCATTTTGAGCAACATTTCTTTCGGAATATTCTACGTCACAGTTGGGGCCAGTGGTCGACCGAGCCATGGTTCTTTCTGGTCAATTTCATGGTTGTTATAATAGAGAAGAACAAAAAGTCATTCAATGGATTGCCACAGCTGCCGGACGCCTGCGTGTGTGTCATTCATCACCGATGAAGAAGACTTCCGCTTGCACAAACTGTGATATGAGACACATCAAATGAATCATCGCAGAGATGAGAGACGCAAAAACCACAGAAATAAAACAAACACAGATAGGCCGGAAATCCGACGATGTGCACAGCTAACACGCGCTTTTTTGCATAAACCAAAAAACTGATCGGTAACAAACCTTCTGTAACGCCAAATTCCAATTATTCAAAAGGTGGAACAGCGTTTTCAAGCAGCTGTCTAGCTGATGTGAGCTCGTGTCCGGAACGTACTTCTGGATGAACTGAATGAAAACTGAAGGTGACAAAAAGAGAGGAAAATCACTTAAAGACATTTTCCAATAAACATCTCTCATATGAGGTCAAACAAATTAACTACCTTGTATGGTTTTCACTCGAAACGCTGGCAATTCGACAATCAGATTGGCCATGGCCTGTTGGGCCATTTTGCGAACATCTTCGTCCACGTGCAAACAGACTTTAGCCAGGAATTCCAACAATTCTGGTTTGGTCATGTCATTGGGTAGAAGCCGTGGAATGCAAGCAACACATGTTTTCAGAAGGTCCATTTTGGGCTTACGTTCCGCACTTGATGAACAAGAAAAAATCACAGAACCAGAAAAGAAGACAATATACGTGAGGAGGTTTTGAAATCAAAGTGAAGTAATTGTATCAACGTCAAAAATCATTCGGACATTCCCAGAAACCAGTGTAATGAAGAGAACATGCAAGCAATCTGCCAACTGAATAGATCAACTTGACGTTACTGAGACCGCGCGAAGGATTTTCAGTTTCATACATTTACCATTCGCATCCGATCGTGACTAGAACAATTCGGCTGGACACTCTAGGCTGGCCTGATTGTGAAAGGAACACGAGACTTAGTAGTGCATATTCTTGTCCGAACCGATAGTTGAGCTTCAGCCATAGTGTTTATGAGGAGAGTGTGCTGACTTTGTTCTGAATCAGACATGCCGTCCAACAGCGATCGTCCACATGAAACCAATCCCTGGGATATCTCAGTAGAGCAAGAGAAATCTTGATATCAAATCAATGAAGAGGTCTTGATGGTGGTGTTACCGATGAAATTAAACAGGACGTTTACCATTTCTTCAAGAGACCACCGAGCAGCTTCAGCATAAGTAATCAGCACTACTGCCCGAACGATTACATGCAGTGGTTCTGAATTGTCTCACGTGAAAACAACGAAGGAGCGATCGGCACGCTCCCATCACCAAACATGACGGCCACAATGCTAACCCGAGCCCAGAGAAATATATACACTATGAGTGAGTGGCAGAGAAAAGAGAGACTCCTTTTAAACTGGATCAACTGAATAGTTGATCTGCATCATGAAAGTTATGATTAACAGTGAGAAATAATCAACTTTTACTACACATGTTAACATTATAAAAGGCGGAGTGGTGTGCAATATCCACATTCTTAGAAAGCCGGTTCATATTTAACGGAGATCGCCGAGGCATTGTCACCGATAACGCTCCACAATGCGAAACTCAGCTGTGAAATGTTGGAACTTATCTGAAGAAACAGTGATGAACAAGTGGGCCCCGCACTAATGATGTTAATAAACTATAGGCCACAGAGAACAACCGACTGCCAGTGCCACAACCGACCGACACAGGTGTGAATCGGATACATGACGATTTGATAGAAGAAATCGAACATCACTCATGTGAGAATGTGCATGAACGCGCAAGAATGATAGGTTGTTTACGTTTAGTGCGTGCTCTGTGGCATGGTAACCACCGCAGTTGTTGTAGGAGAACCTGAAGCCAAGTACACATCTTAGTAATAATGAGAGTACAAATAGCTAATGAACTCTATCAAAAGTGAAACAAGATTTATTGCCAAATTTCGGAGGAGTGTGTGAAAAGTCTATTTGAATATGAAAGCTACTTTCAAACGTAAACGCTGTTGAAATTGCAACACGTCAATAAAAAAATCATCACAGGTTGCGCTAATCTCCTGAGATGAAGGTCTTTTGCCCCGTTTGCATTCTAGCTAGAGACACGTCAGTAGAAAGGGTGACTAACAGGTCCAGTGAAGTAAACCCGGTCACTGCATAACTGAGCAATTCGTAAATTGAGAGTAATTAGTGAAGTGAGAAGGCAAAATCCCCAACGATAGCAATGGCTATTTAACCTCTATTTGCGATCCGGTCGTTTGCTTACAGAAAGTAGGCGGTTTGATGTTCATTACTAGCATTAAAAGTTTCCTTGATTAAGCTGCATCTTTCTTCCACTTTTGTCTCCAATTAGGATTGCATTCCTCACAGTTGTATTAAGGTTACAAATCAATACAATCAATTGATTTTTTGCAGATACATACGTACATGATATAGTAGTGTCTCGGATGTCCACGGCCAGCACACAACACACAGTAACTGTCCTGTTCGACCACAGCGTGTAGTATTATGCCGGTACTCCTACTGAGTAATGTCAAGCATGTGT
Source organism: Paragonimus westermani (assembly GCA_008508345.1). NCBI lineage: Eukaryota > Metazoa > Platyhelminthes > Trematoda > Plagiorchiida > Troglotrematidae > Paragonimus > Paragonimus westermani. The sequence continues at coordinate 114,963 of QNGE01000130.1, forward strand.
GCAAGTTTAAAAATAGTTTGTAAACCACATCTATGCAGGGAATATAGAGATGAATTAGATGCCTCAGTACGATATTCCACAACCAAAGGGCTTTCAAAAAACTGCTTCGTTATTCATATAATATATACACCACCTACCACTCGTAAGCAAAGCACGACGTGGCAAGCGGTGAGTTAGCATTTGTAAGATGTAGCCTATAAGTCTCCGATTAACGAGTTCAGCATGCTTGGGGATCGACAGAGTCTAACCGTTCCGTAGACACGCCGGCGAACCCCGTCAGCGGTGACAAGTTATTCCCATCGCACACAGCCAAAGCTTCGGACGGTCAAAAATGGATGCCCCATGAGCATCCTCCGCGCAAATGGATTAAGTTTTGGAGCGATACAAAATTTTAGCCAGCAACCTACCCCATCACGATTAGCTCCAACACAAAACGAAATGTGAAGACGGATAGGAAAAATGTACAGTAAAAGCTGTTCAAAGTAGGAGTCCAACGAGTTGCGAAGAAAGTCGTAAAACTTAATTTCTTGTGTAAGACCCTAAAAGTCAACAATCTCATACAACAGAAGTCACCTACGAAACAATGATGTCAGTAAAGACACAAACGTTCAAACCAAACGAACGTTAACTCTTCCAATCACTTTGAGTTTCCGCGACCATCGATAATAAGCAAAGATGTACTTGTTGGTATAAATTAATGCTAGAGTTTTAGTTACCGTCGAAAAGACTTCTGTGACCACAATACGCTACCACAGTGCACAGGAGCTTACGTCATCAGTTCCTCGAACTCCTTTTGGGATATTTCCTGTTTCGAAAGCATCATGTTGCGACACACCTGGATGTCTAGCTGTCGTAAAATCATTTCAAATGCCCGGCGTATGGGGACCAAGTAGTTTTGAATGCCCAAAATATGGCCCAGAGCGTCATTCAGATTGGTACCGTGGAAGGAACGTTTGAGCACAGTCTGACGAAGACCACAGCCACCGGTGCTCTGTTGCGGCATTGGAGGAGCACCTTCCTTTTGTTGTAGACCGTGGGCAACCAGCAGAAAAGCACACAGGCCAATATTCATGCGCTGTAGACGAGAAAACCCAGCAAGGAGGACAGTGTCAAAATAAGAACTCCAACAGATTGACAACGACAGTGCCCAAAAGGTCAAGGTCGAGGAATTCACAAATGCTCGTTGGTGAAAGTCAGAAAACAGTACAAACAAACGCTTATGTCCATCTGACCGAATAGACAGTGAACATTCAGCCATACTGTGGGCCACACTCCTAAGATGCACTGCATCCAGTGAAACTCGACTATAGCGCCAGTCGTTTAGGTATAGTGCTAACCAGTGGATACATACCGAAATGAACTGTATTTCATGAAAACGTCCCGATAATCGCAATGCAGTCGCAAAATCAGTTTCCCAAATTCCTTCTACAAATCCTCTTAGATCCAGTTTTAGAGTACTTGAGCATAATCAAACGATGCGGAGATGAATAATAGTGATTTCTTGAACACAATTGTTCTGCGGTTGCAGCAGTAGATGCTACATCTGTTTGGGACCTGTCAACATCCGCTATAGTTCGGGAGACAGTCGAAAGTAACTCCCAAACAATTTCGTTGGTCAAACAAAGAAGAGATAAATGCAAACGGTTACAAAGCAAAACATACTTCTGGCATGTACAAATTCTTCTGTAATCCACTGACACCTAAGCGATCGATGATTATTTCTTTGACGGCGAATTCCAGTTTCTCCTATAACATCGAAAATGTGTACAAATTAAAAAAAGTTACTAACCACTTGTATGTAAAAGGTTAATTGAAATGTAGGGCACACATAAGTCATAGTTGTTCGCATGCACTAACTAGCAGATAAACAGTTTTTAATCAGAGAACTCGTGAGCAATGGATAATAATGCTCCCGATGACGTTTTATTTCTAGAATGGGAAGTTCTTCGTACCAGTAACAAACCACTGGGTATTTATATATTATCGACGTGCACAATCACATATCGTTATACACTTGTCTGTAAATTTCCATGGTAAGTTTCACTGCATGTGATCAATGCGTGACCAGCAGTTACGGAATCTTTAATCTTGACCCGGTAGTCACGTATGCCGATACGAAGATAAGCCAATCCATCTCTGACATCCGCTAATTTTAGCTATTAGGTCTCGCGCAGTCCACTCGACGGAGACGTGTGCTCATTTTCAGTAGACCGAATGGGGATGGTCAGACGAAAATTAGCTGCACTCAGAGGGTTATATATCGTGTCGCCGACCCCAAAGGAGGACACAGGTAGCGAGTCAGAGTTCCACGGGCATACAACAAAACCATTCCTACACTTGTGGCACAGTCTTTCAAACAAGGTCAAAAAATATACCTTCAAAAAGTGAATTCTCATCGGTTAACGGCTGGTCATAACCACAGGCATATTATCCAATACACCCCAAAAAAACTGTGATATGGTTCAAAAGCACCATGTGGCTTCAAATACATTTAAGGTGCCCAAAAGTAACCAAAATGAGATACCATAATCTTCCAAATAGCTTCCTCCAGCTAAACGAGTGTCGGACTTTTATGTAGTCAATTTTGCAAACAGCTGCTTTTGATCATTCTCATCAAGCTTTTACAAGTATATAGGTGCAGAGGTAATCAGAAGTTTCTTGCAATGGTACATTGGTGAATAGAGAGGTCACATCAACAGCAGTCAAATTGATGTCAGAATTTCGGTGGAAGAATAGAAAAGAACCATTTTTTGCACCTGTAATGCTCAGTTTCAATTTGATAGAGAGTTGCACAGGCAGAAATGTGGGGTTCGCCTCTAGGTGCGCTACTCGCAGACACATTTATGGCTTTATTGGGGACTACTGAACTCAACCACACCATAACCAAGTGCAAGCTTTACAAGCGATATGCGGATGATACTTTTTGTCTTCTGCCAAACGATAATGATCCCTAGGTCGTATTAGATGAGTTCAATAAAGTACGTCCGAATATAAAGTTAACTGCCGAGTTAGAACGTCATAACAGACTCTCATTTCTAGACATCGTGTTGCTTCGTCGATAAGATGGAAGATCCATTAATAGAAGAAAGGCGTGGGCGGATCAATACACACACTTTAACAGTTTCGTCCCGTTGGAGTACAAAAGAAATTCAATGTTTTACCCGTTGAATACAGCGTAAAAGATCTGCACATCAGACATTCACTCAAACTGGGTACCGTGAAGGATTCACGCATAAAATTTGTATTCCGGTAAGAAACTTAAACTCGTCCACATAGTGGAGAAAAAGCCGATTTTCATTTGTTTCATATAAAGGTGAGATTAACAGTGAAGTAATTAGCCGTGGACTTTCAAACGTGATCGAGAGTGTCTACCCTGCAGCCAGACTCATCGTATCGTTCGATACCTGCCCGGTGCTGATGCCACGCCTTAAGGATAGTTTGTCCAAGTTCACTTCGTCTTTCCGTATCTACCCCATCACTCGTTGTCAAGCCGGTTACGTTAGAATAACCGCAAGGCAGACTAGTGAAGACCTACTGAAATGGCTTTGCAACGGTTCGAGAAGGCCCATTTCCAGGGCGATCGGCTCTCACTTAACTGACACTGGCCATCAACTAAATCAGGATGAAGCGTCCTAAGCCATCTACAAGATTTGTCAAGCCTACTCCAGAGCTGTCAGAGAGCGAGTGTTATCAACGGCCGAGGGTATTGCCATCTGACTCCACAACCCTTGCCTGTGTGCCCAAAAACAATTCGTACAAATCTTTCAATCCCTAGCCCATTCTTCCGCAGCCACTTGAAGCCCGAGCAAGTGTGAACCACTTGACACCGACGAACGCATGTCTCATGACAGACACGTGTGACAGCAACGTATTCACCGACACTCCCACCCTCCTCTAGTAAACTGCGATCCGGCGACGATATGTGATTCGTCACAGGGAGACAGCCCAGGGCATTTCAGTCACTGAAAAAACTCAGTCACATAGAAGTCAGCTGCAGGTGGCGCCAATTTGTTAAACGTCATCGTGCATTTAGGAACAACCACCTGGCCCCAGACCATACTGTTATACTTTCCTGTTTCGGTCTATCATGTGCACACATGTATTGCTGAAGGAAGTCTGAAGTGAGAACCTAACGAACATTAGGAGCAAATCTCAGCACATATAACTGGGCATATGCAGCATACACAACATTCTGGAGAGGCTGTGCAACTGCGGCAAAACTGGATCCCTGCCACATGAAAGAAACTTATGAACAGGCGTCGCTCCATAACATCTGGCTGATTATGACAACCAATGTCAAGAACTTGAACGCAAGCTGACCAAAAGCTGGTACAAAAGCCGTAAAAATCAATTGGCCAAACGATTAGTACAGACAGAACGAGCCATATTATATGGGAATAGCATAATGTCAGCCTCTTCAAGTGTCCTGACCGCGAGTTAGTATAGGCGATGCCATAGTTGAAAACCAAGGTTAAACTGTTACTGACCAATCGCGCATACTTGAGGTGAGCTGAACTCTTTGAGGAGTTCAAGTGGCCCTAGTCGGAGTATACAGACGGAAAAATTGGGCGGTTGGTTACTGCGTCCCACGCTTCCCCCCAATGGAAGTACAGGTAGCTCTGGAGCCTAAGTTACCAAAACAAAACGGGACTCCGAGTCTAGATCGCCTTTCTTTTTTCCTTTTCAAGGGTGGTGTGAAGATTTGGTGTCAGGAAAGAAAAGAATCTTTCAAATGGTTTAGGAAACTGAAGAGGTCCCTCGTAACTGGTGCTTACTAACAGCCATTAGTGTCCGTCGGAAGGGAGCCCTGCAACGGGTGCAGGAACACCGACATCAATATGGGCAACTGACGATCGCAGTCATTTCATACCTGAAGGCTGTCCTCGAATAAGTTACCTGAAACACACGCTGAAACTCTACAAAACAGTTACAGAAAAATACGTTAACCTGTCAGGATCACTGCACACCCATTCTGAAAGCACGGTAGTGTGCTATAGGTAATTGTCTCGAGTGCTTATTCCTTTTAGTGCCGTTCTTTGAGTGCGTCCGACCGCTTCTTTTCTGTTTAATATCGTTACGCATGACAATTTAGAGGATGTGTCTGAGGACTACAATGACCTTGGTACTGAGTTTCAGAGAAAGAGCTTCAACAGGTGTCAAACTTGATGAATGAGTTTCCCAGCCGTGAAGCAACTTTTCGGCAGATAACATGACAAAACTCCACAAACAAATAACCCACATGAGAGGTATTTGTACCATGTGTCTCAGACTCACTGAGGTCTGTTGCTCAGTGCGGATGTCAAGAGCACTTACAGGATGTGCGTATAAACCTCAACAATCTTGGATGGCATAAATTTTTAACGTAAAGCGGTGTAAACGATACACGATCAAAATCCACCGGAAACACGACCAGTCTCGTGGTTAATGCCATACACCAGGTACATATACCCGATGAATCTCTAGCACATAATATGTTGTAGTTTGTAGTTAAGAGCTGAATTGTAAGGTACCTATGTCGTTTACCTCGGGCTAAATAAAATCGATAGATCAGCGCGGATGTTAGCAGCACTTGCAGGAAATGTGCAGAAACTCAGTCTATCGAAGTGGCACTGCAACTTTGCAGGGTACGCTGGCACAAAAAGTATGCGTTTAATGATCAAAATTTATTGCCTAAATCATCCAAATCATTGCTGAGAATGTATTATCTAAACGGATCTTGTACACCAAGTTAAACAATATCGAGGGACTGTTTCCTAGCAGACGTTTTGTCGGATGCAGGCGTCTTTTGTATTTTGACCATGAAGAAGGAGTTGTAAAAGCCTAGGATTGAAAAATCCACTGAAAAAGCTCATGGTGAAAACGCACACAACAGTGGCATGAGTAACCGCACATTGTTAGTTGTTTTTGAACAGATAATTATACTGTGCACATGGAAGAAGACAAGGCTGTAGAAAAACAGAATGAAGAAAGCGGAAGCATTTCGGACATGAATACCATTCAGCACTCACAGGAGTTGTAGCGTTTGCATCAGAGGAGTGACAAGAAATTGGTAAAGAGATTGAGAATATTCAAGATAGCCATAAGCCGACGGGAACAAATAAGATATATTGGGTAGTCATCCAAGAGAATGTTCCAGGTAACAAGCGTGTGGTGAGATTATAAGTCGTCAACGTCGCAAACGGACATAAAAAGCAATCACTAGAGGAGTAAGAGATGCAAATCATTGTTGTCTCTAAGACTTCGCTCCCTATGATCAACCTGGTCTCTAACTGAAGGTGTTACGAAAGACTACAACTAATATGGCTCGAATAAAAAAATTGTTGTCATCGCCCTCTTTTCTCAAACTATTCGTGAGATAGGAAACTTTCACTGAGAGGAAAAACGTAAACCAAGAAAAATTTGCCCAATGGCTGCCACTCTAACCTCACATGACACTCCACTACTTATTTGTGACAACAGAGTGCTTATAATGTTTGGTAGATCTTTTGACTTTAAAGGTCTGGGATTTTTTTTCAGATTGTGCGCGTTTAGTCATATCCAATTCTCTCGTGAACACCAAAAATTTACCACTTCAAATGTGTTTAGCTTAGGTTAAGCACATAGGTTGCACCATGAACGTGTAGCAGAGAGTGTCAATAAGCCAAGCTGACGCCCGATGATAGTAATCATCAAGATCATAGTCAAAGGAGGGTTAAGAACAGGATGATAAGCGTAAAAAAACGTGTCAGACCACAGACCAAACACCATAACTGTAGATACGATCGTAATAATTGACATATCACACGTGGGAAGAATACTTACAGGATTCTCCAAACACAGTGGTTAGATAGAGGAAGTATGACTAGACAGAAAATGGGCAGCTGGTAAGAGATCTGTAGCATGTGAAGAGAGAACAAGAGGTAAAACAGTTCCTATTTGGACGTACGTGTATATGAAACACAGAAGTGAAAATATTGAAACCGCATGAACCACTCACATGTGCGATAAATTGGATGATTCGAACGAATATGTTCATAGGTGCATCTTTGGGGACAACGAACTTCTGATGTTTCGGAAAAATGCTGTTTACAATGTGATGAAGTTTACTCTGAGTCTCCGTGTGCTTCTCGCCACGAATTCGCACAATATAAACCCTGAACGCAGCGAAAAAAGCATGTAGGGGCAATTTGGGCAGGCGGATTGTATGGACAAAATCGGTTATGAATAGGAACGTCTAACCGGAAGACAAACAGTTCACACACAAAGAAAACAGCTGAATAGCACGGCGGTCACACAAGTACAGATTATACATTATATATATATGTATATTAATCAACGAGAATATCTGCAGCTCAGGTAGCACATTTAGATTAATCAAAAAGAGGGTAGACACTGAGTGGTGAACGATTTATCGTGACGTTTCAAATCCACACTAGGATCCGTTATCAAACAAATAAATGTGTGTGTGTGTGTACATATATGTGTGAGCGGCAGAACAATCTTATTTCGACACTTTTTTGTTTGATAACGGATCCTAATGTGGATTTGAAACGTCACAATAAATCGTTCACCATTCAGTGTGTGCCCCTTTTCGATTACTTTATATATTTATATATATATATATAATATACATATATAACACTGTATGTACCTTCATTTCTGAAAAAAACTAACGCACATCGACGCCAGACATTAACCTATGTAGACTAAGACCACCATTTTCGTGCTCACTTGCTCGCTAAAGACTGGCAGCCAGAGTGCAAACACTCTGTCACTAAACGAGGCGTACAGGTCTGGGTGTGCTGTGTTGACGATACCACCTAGGTTTGAGATGAAACATATGTGGACTAAATGACAAGCTCGGCGAACGCTAACATCGAAAGCCAACACCGTCAACTCCAGCTACCAAATTCGTCAATATTTGCAACTATTCGTAAAACCATCATCATCACCTGCACTTTTATGCAGCCTCAGTTCAAGCCAAATCAAGTTAACAAATTGTTTTATGCATCCTAGAAGGTAAATACCCAACATCTTCAGAAGGCAGAAAGTTTAATAAAATCATCAATGCGACTTTGCAGAAATATCAGGATTAGTAAAAAGGCATGCTAAGTGAGGGATAACACAAGAACCGTGAGTAACAGTACACGCATATATAGTTGGGTATGAGGTTAAAATGAAGTGGTCCACCAGAATGAGACGAAATTCGGGGGATAGGCGACTTGCGCGCTTCAAAATGTTGGACCACTACAAAGTCATTGAGACCGTAACAAGGACTGCCACTACCGTTACACAGACGCCACACGTATCTAGAAGGAGCTTTGAAATCTTTGGTAAGAAGTTCGGGGAAAATAACCGGAGAAACATATGGTCAAAAAGAGTGTATGCATGCACTCCTAAAGTGGCGCATAGGTATATATGGGATTGAAAACCATTTTCAACGTGAGACGCAAGAAGTGGATCTGCTTACTTTAGTGAAAGAGAAGTGAGGAAACTACATCAAATTGTGGTTCAACTAATCACCTGAATACATGACAGGTTGGGACCTAGTAAAAGACTTTTCAACTTTTATTTGAGAACAAACATCAAAAAGCTACTGGTAGGTTGTTCGTTCAAAGAAGGGGAATAAAACGGCAATTCGTTTGGATGTAAAGTATACGCTAGACCAGTTAGCCAATCCAGCAAAGCCATTCTGCTGAGTAAGGAAGGAGGATATTTCCGAATGTTGAGCCCCAAATACATCGGCTTACTTTAGAAAAATGAATCCAGGGGATGAGCACGGGGTTCATATGAAGGAAGAAGAGTAATGGAGAAAAAATCACACTTTAAAGAGCATCCATATTTGTGACTAGTAGGGAAGAGTTTTTGACCATTTAGGAGAGCAAATAAGACTGTCGACCACCCCCAACACACATCATACTCCGTTACTTGCATTGCCAGATCGTCCGAGACGTGTTACATTGTTTAGCGGGGCAACTTCATTCGCGACCACCAAGAAACTCAATTAACTACTCTGGGAAACAGGTGGGATAAACTTATGGATAGAGTGCGTGGTAAAACTGAAAAGAACAAGGGACAACGAACTGTCCTCGAAAAGCGTTTCAAGCATTCTTGTGTACCTTTGGTAAAAATCTACCACTTAACCCACGAAGTCAACAAGCACTTCGGTGACCGGCAGTAACAGCATCACCCAAACTTCCAGTTTCTTTGTGGTGATGAGGAATCAAACAAAGTATGAGTATAAAGATTACTGATAAACAGACTGAGAATAACACATTACCAGCAAGTTGTAATATTCTACCTTTCAACCAACTCGAGTGGCCTTCGTCGGGAGATTACCTATTATCTATAGCACATCCCAACTTACTCGGTTAAATATCAACAATATGCTGCCAGAAGTGAACAAATGTTTGTACTATTCCGAGCTCAAACCTATGGCACAAAAATTCAAATATGAATAGAGTTAGTGCAAGATTACAAAACAAGACCGTATGAATAGCGAACGTTCGGAACCGCCACCGGCTTAGTTTCAAGTAGGCGTTAAGTGCATTACGCTGTCGGAATCTGTCTGGTGAGAGGGCAAAGACAACCACAGCGAGTTAAATAAGCCGAGACGACCACACAGGCCATCTGCCGGATGTAGTAGGTTTTCTGTGAATTGTCAAGCACATATATTAAATTTTGACAGAGTTGAGAGTACGAGGTGGTGATAAGTGCGTCAGTTTATTTGCAGTACTCGTCGAATGGGGCAAAAGGGTCAGGTTATCGGAATCGGCCGGGTGAAATGTCAATCGGAGAATCGTTAACATTAAACCCGTGCTGACACTTAATCAGCATTGTAGGCTATAACAATTTTGTCGGATGACGGGCGAATGCATCCCCAAACAGCTGTTGTACGAATGACCAACGTAATAGCCAGAAACTGACATTAAAATTCTGCCCGTGTCTTCCTCGTTGTAACGAACAATATAGATCACGGGGTGATGCAATTGTGAACCGAACCACTTTTAGAATGGCTTAAACGTAGGGGTGTACCGATCAAACATGACAACATAATGTTGGCACTTTACTCCCATACTTCAGCTCAGATCAAGTTCTATGGTGAACTGTGTTAGAGGAACCTATTTTTTCCGCCCAAAACCGCCTCCTTCCTCGAGAAGACGATCCTATTCAATCATAATAAGCGGAAATGTCGTGAACATTCGAGAGGTGACCTCCACTAGTTTTTTACCTGCCTGGCCTTTATTCCACTAAGCTCATTGGCGGCTTAATGACCTTGATTACTTTTTTGATGTCTGTCCTTCGGTCTTCTGGTTCGAGAATGTTGGTAGGTCACTAGGCACCTTATAAATACCATGCAATTTTCTCCTTGTCGCAAACCTTTTCGGAGCCGAACAAAGTGGCTTTTTTTGCACCCGTTTTTGGTTTGTCTTGGGCGCAATTAACGGGGACCACCGCATATTTTCGGGACCAAGATTTGCCGTGCTAATTATATCAAGGAGGAGAACCCGATTTCCTATCAATCGTCTTATTATACCGTGGACGTACTGAGCCAAGGGTTACAACAAACCGTCAAACGGTTTCAGCACCATGAACGGAGCACTTTGAGGCTGTCCCCTTTCACTATCCTTGTTCAATTCTGTAATGAACAAGACCGTTAGAACACGAAAACTGCCAGATGCAAGCACTTCGTATTGACTCGTCAGTACCAAATTTACAATAACATGAAAAAGGTTTTTTACATCGAGCAGTTAGGGAAGCAGGGTGGATAGTCAATTGGTGGTTTAGGAAAGGTCACTAAGTCCAGGGAAGGGTCAAGTTTACGAGCAATTGTTTCTGAACACACAAAGTCGGCTTCAGTCGATTGATTGCAACCGCCTCAACAAACCGCAAGAATCTTGGATTCGAGTGACGTAATGGGATTCTGAATGCACAAATTGGGTCGATAACGTGACCAGTGGTCAGGACGTGTGTTGCGACTGCGGACGCTGGTTGGTTGCATGTTTCAACCATATTGTCGTTCTTCCGCAATACAGAGTTCTGCACCCAATTAGGCACTCTGGAGATCAAGCACCTCTCGGTTCTGCCTATGTAACTTTCTTTGCAGTTACATGTAAATTGGTAGATACAATGTGAGGTGGCACCGACAGGCTGATCTCCTTTGATTGAAGGGACAAGCAGTTTCTGGGTCCGGGCTAATACACAGAGTTCCGCTGTGTTGAATGTTCATTTAATAGAATTCACTAGTCTGAGTTGTTTGATGCATGCAATAATCACCTTTAAAGGGCAATTCTATACAAACCCTCTTTTTTCTCACTGTGGCCACCTGCTCGGAAGGTGGTTTCGGTTTACTATGCCTTTCTATGAATCTTTTCGGATACCCGTTAGATTGTAGTGTAGATGTGATGAAGTCTAATCCCTCGCAAGACTATCCTGTGCACAGATTCGCCTTGCTCGTGTGAATAGTGTATTCACTAGTGCGCGTTTGTGATGGACCGGTGTGAAACTATTAAAGTTCAGGTATTCACCGGACCACGTGGATTTCCTATAGACGGCTCTTTTGATAGAGCCATCCTCCCGGCGACTAATGAGTATGTCTAGAAACGGCAAACAGTTGTCGGTCTCAAATTCACACGTTACTTTCAAGTTGGGATGACAACTATCGAAGCGCTGCACTAGGTAATCTATTGCCTGCCTAGACCGACTGAATACTAGTGTATCATCGACGTAACGTTTGTAATATGACAGACTCGCTATGTCTGTAGCTAACTCCCGCTCAATCCTTAACATGAAAAAGTCTGCTAGGATGGGCCCTAGTGGACTTCCCATGGCTACCCCGTCTATTTGGCGGTAGCACCGATCAAGAAAACGGAAGCTGATGTTTTCGGCAAATAACAATAAGGCTTCCCTCAGAATATCACTAGGCAGAGGCAAAGTAATGTGGCTCATTTCAACGAGCTCACAAATATAATCGATTGTCTCGTGTAGCGGGACATTCGTGAATAGTGACTGAACGTCTATGGAATACATCAACTCACAAGCAAGATTGATGTTGTCCAAGTCACTGATCAATTCAAAAGAATCTTTGATAGAATGTGCTTGAAATTTTTGTTTCAATGGAGTTAGGATTGCGACTAACCAGCGTGCCAGTTTATGATACGGAGAATCTGTCATCGCCAAGATAGGCCTAAGGGGCATTCCAGACTTGTGTGTTTTGGGAAGGCCGTAGAGCTGAGGTGTCGACGACCCACACGGTTTAAGAGCTTTGTATGTCCTGTCATCGATTAAGCGCATTTGTACGAGTTGAATATGCCGTGCTATGCGACCTTCTATTTCAGTGACGTTGTCTACGGTGTCTATTTGCTGAAACTTCGTTCGGTTCTCTAGTATTGACAACATCTTATGTACGTATGTGTAATGGACGAAATAATGGGGGATTGCTTGCTGCACTCACAAGATGCAGTGTGGACCTGCTACCCGGTGGAAGGCCGACTGATCTTCTTTACGCTGATGACAAAGTGTTGCTGCTTGGTAATTTTCGTGCCGCATAAACGACGCTAGAGGTTATTTCGCGTTATACCAAGTACTTCGAAACGCGCTTTACAGCCACAAAATGTAAGGTGCTTTTTCAAGACAGATGTGATTACGTAGATTTAACGTTAGATAATAAAGTCATGGATGTTGTTGACCGGTTTGTATACCTGGGGAGCTGCATCAACGACGGTGGAGGTGTAGAAATGCGTATCTCGAAGGCTAGGGCGGTGTTCGCTAATCTGGGGCGCCTATGGCGACAGAAAGGTGTCTCACTGGACTGTAACTTTGCGACTGTGAAACTTGACCGCTCAGGGTAAAGGACGTGAATTGTCTTCAGGTATTTGACAACCGATGTTTGCATTCAGTCGCTCGTATCGGATGGCACCAGTGAATAAATTACGAAGAAGTTAGGAAGTGGGTATATGGTTGTGCTTGTCAAACGAGTTCTTTCGTTCACTCCTCACATTCTCACCGACTTAGATGGTTAAGTCATGTATCGATTAAGGATGCCAGCTAGTCGTCTGCCACACCACGCACTCTTTGCCGACGCTGCGGCCGACTGGCACAGGGTGCGAGGTGAAGAGATGATGACTTGGTGTGGAGAAATGAAATCGTTCATGAAGGGGTTCGTCACCGTAGATCGGGTTTGTCTCCAGGGTCGGGGTCCTCACGACTCACAAAGTTGGTGGCTTGACACGTTAGGTGAGATGGCGGCTAGTTGGGATCAGTGGTGTGAATGTTGTGGTTGTGTGAGTGCACAGGGTAGTGAAGGCCGTGAGGGAGATGTTCTGCTGATAACGCCTTAATATCACTTATAGCTGAGTAGTTCATTTGCAAGGTGTAGGCAGCTTGATGTTGAATGTTTGAATATGGACGTAGCTATTTTTGGCAGTCTGGTTCCTGCCCGCCCCCTTCCTGCTTTCTCCTCTCTTTATATATATAGGGTTCGGTTTTTTTCCTCCTCATGGTTGTGTGGTAGTTAGGTAGCAGTGGTTCACAGTGATCTGTTGCTGCCTGTGATGATGGTGATGAGAAATGGATGCTGCGAATTCTGTAGGTGAGTGTTTGATACTGCATCAAACAGTCGACATTTCCCGTAAAATCTAAGTGATCAGTTGTCATCACAAGAAATGGTCGCTGACGTGAAAATAACATGAAACAGTTATTGTTAGTTTGTCTAGGCGTCATATGCTACCATCAGGTCAGGAGACCGGTGAAACTGATTAGAAAATGAGCCATATGGATCGCATTCAGTCCCAACTGTGAAGTTTTGCGTTCGCTTTTTTGAATCTGTAACCTTCTTTTCGTGGACTATTTCCTATACCTGAATGGTTCACCACTGAAAGCAGATAAACTAGAAGGGATTCACAACATAGCAACACAGGACAGAACGTTTTCGAAGGCCAAGTAACACATTAACGTCCTTCAGGACGACGACAAAACAAAGGTGAGAAATAGCTCAGAAGAAAGTGGGATGGAAAGTCATAGTGTGATAGGTAGACCGTTGGCTGCTGAGTGCCACCGAGATGAAAACGGGAGCACCCTGGTTAAGTTTGCTCAGTGAAGCATAGAGATTGAAAATCTGTAGACGCACCATTGCGTGGCCAACTCTTATCCTTAACAGTATCATTAGTGATTAACAAAACTATCTTGTTCGCTGGAGATCCGCGACGAAAATGTGCACGATGCAATGAGCGTAAGCCGGACGCTAGACTTATTGTTTTGATCGATGGCGAACCGTAACGCGGTTCGTGTGCACTTTAGACGGGTTGGCAGATACCAAGGTGTTCAAATCAATGTCGTTCGAAGTAAAACATGCTTAATCCTTCTCCGAATAACTTTTAATTAGAATATCAAGCCTGACGAACCATAGATAAAACCTGCCTGACAGAATCAGTTAAAGCGTTGTCATACGTTCAAAAGTGCCACGTACATATGCACTTTTTATGCTCATTGTCACTGATGGATGTCGGTGACAGTCAAAACAGACAGACGTGGCACATATCTGTGGAATGCACACCTCTGTGAGGTCTAACAAGTTCCAACAGCAAACGTGAGAGGTATATAAACGCACAACGCGTGTGCACGAATCTAGGTCGAGAAGGCGAAAAATATAAACTCAGCAGAAGCGTGATAAATTTAACCGAATATTCAAAAGCACAATTTATCCTGAATGGATTCAGTTAATAGAGGCAATAAGCATGTTAGGAGGCTTGGCACTAGGACGTAAGGCAATAGTTGTACCGACTAAAACAACCATACAGCAGCACAAACTACTGAAAGGACTAATCATCTGAGGGATCACAATAGTCTTGAAAGTGCCAGTGCGCACCGACTCAGCTTTTCACACTTCGTTTCGTGCAATTCATCACACGCTAACGGTTCGAATCAAATCCAATTGAAACGACTAGTAGTGCCGGACTGTATCTGACTATGAACCCGATATATGTATGGAGTCCACGCGATCAAATTCACTACATCTTTGCGAAAACATCAACCGTTCCAGTTCCGGTTACGTCAAACGAGTCTGTACAGATTTCCGCAGGTAATGAGTGGTCCCAACACGTGAGTCACGTAGCAGCACAGTCCTCGAGGTGTACAATTTCAAAATTCACTTGCGGTTCACCAAACGAGAGTTGCCGGGTTTTCCAGAAGATATTCTGTCAACTGGGCATGACTAATGTGGACTAGGGTAACCCAAACTTTCAACTACGCCGGCCAGTTAAAATTATTGTGGTTTCCGCTAAGTGAGAACAAGTGAACAAGCCGAAATCGGGGTTCCCCTTGAAGCAAATATATATCCGGGCCTCATGACACTGGGCAAGACAGCTGTGACTGACTTGTCTACGACATGGTTGCAATACACTCACACGGAGAAAGATTATGACCAACAGCTGACTCACCACAGTAGACAGGACAAAGACTGTAGGCTGACCAGAGCAATTTTCGGGTTACGGTTCTTCAATTGACTCAGACAAATGTTCAGAAAATTGGCCCAGTTGCTCAAAAAAAACGACTTGGTTCCCACGCATAAGAGACAAGTGACAAGAGGAAACAGAGCCTGAAAAGTTACAGGATGGGTGTGAGAACGGAATCTATGCCAAAATCGACGTAAATTAAGCTGACGATAAGAGTGCACGTTTAAAATCATATTTGAAAGCATAGGAACACAAACCAATATGATATGAAAGCTAACGCGATAAACACACGGTTGAAATAGGTCATTCAAAAGAAATGTGCTCACCGGCACATGCTTCTTCTTACTGGCCAATTCCAGACTAGTTGGGTACAGACTTTCCACGAATTGTTTCAAGGCCGGTATGTTAACTTCTTGGCGAGCGACAGCAGCAACTGGCAGCAAAATTTCCACAAACAAATCCGAAAGGACATGTTTGATTTCCGGTTCTTTCACTTCAAGAAAATATTGCCCCAGTTCTTGCAGAAACGTAAAACAATTGACAAAATCCTCGATTGGATGCATCTAAACAATGATTACAAAAATGTTACAGCAAGGATGTCCAAGTTACCCACTGGCAGGATCGAGTTCACAGTTGATTTGTGTGTAATGTTATCATGTGAATAGAATTTCGAAAGATCGCGTCATCCGTTTACATTAACTCACGAACCGACAGACTAATAGTAACTTAGCGCACGGTCATCAGGAAATTCCACCCCCAAAAATACTGATGAAATCCCAAGAAGGAGATGAAAGAAACAGAACCACGGATGGAACACTGGGCCCGGATAGTCACCCTGGATATACCCATCGTGCAGCCCCATTGCCGTTATAGCGTCAGTGGGCATTGATCGCATGATTCGGTATTCGTATTCCCAGAATTAAAGGGAACATCGATATCCCTGGAACAGTGACCACATTTTACACGGCTCAAGCGATCAAGGTTGTCAGATAAACAAGCGGTTTGACTGCTCAACATAGCTAAGCTCACTTTGCTCTTGGAGCTTATTCCAATACGGGGATCAGGGCGACCTAGGCCGTGAACATCAAAAGCGCTGAACACATGCATCCAAACGGTGTCATTGTGCAGAAGCTGAAAGCTGCCAGCTACACAACATCCAGCCTACCAGAGATAGATTCGTTATCACGGCCTCTAGAAACAGTCGGACTTTCATCCAGGACGGTCCAACCACAACTTCTAAGCCTCTGGACTAGAGAGGTGTACGCTTGCAGAGCCTTTTTGTCGACCTCAAAACGATTGAAGGTCATCATCCAGATCGATCCGACCGCCACATTGGAACAGCTCGCCGGAACTAACCGCGATTAGCCATGCCTGATGATCGGCTGTCAGAGCATGAATTGTGATAACCAAATTGAGCGCTTGTGTGATTCGAATCCGATCACGTGACAGGTTCAGAATGGGCCGATTTTCCCAACGATATCCCGAATCGCTGTAGGCCTAGTAACGCGACTACTGGATTAGATGAAAAATGTATGAAGAGGTCGAAATGATGATGAGAGTGTGCGATAAGCCTACAGAGAGTAAATTCCTTGATCAGTGTTGCATCGCCGAACATGCTATTTATTTCCATCCCAAAAACTAGTCGTTTTGGGGCCTGATGTGCAGATAGCTACCTCTACCCGGTAAGTGTTTTCAAAAAACGTAAAACAGTGGTGTGAGCAATAAAAACCAAGCCAATTTGGTAAATAAACTGTTGAAATAGTCTCATAAACACAAGTACATTGTTAAACACGGCAGCATACTCTTCGTAAACTGCTACTCCGATAACGTTAATGGGACCGATAGCGAATTAGGTGAAACGATCTAATAGAGGCATACGGAGCACAGTGACCTGATAAATTAAAAATAGGTGTGCACAATTCGCCAGCGGAAATCTGTAAAACGATTGAGCACGACAGCAAGATTAACCTAACGGATATCACACAAGTTTCTAAGGTGAGATTCTGTTAAAATCTGAAGAAACCTTTGGGGAAATGCCAACTTGTCCCTTAGTGAAACGATGGATAGATACAGACGTGTCATTATGAACCGTGTAATATACAAGGCTAAATAGAATGGGTAATAGGAGTGAACAAGTTACAAGGAATTGTCACACTGCTACGGACTCAGCCAAGTCATAAACAGTGCTTCAAACGGCGATGTAGATGGCAGGGTTGTGTTCGTGATCCGTGACTGAGTAATTGCCCGGTTGCTTTTAAATGTCCACAAACTCTAAGTAATAACTCTAAACGGAGTGTGGAACAACCAGCACATGATTCATTCAGAGTGGATGGCGCATTTTCATATCAGCGATCAGTCTAGGAATAGGAGACTTCCCAAATACACGTTGCTGACGTTCCTAACATGAGTGGCTTACAGGTTAACTGATGGAGGCAAAAATAATACAGCCAGAGAGCAACCATGCACGTATGAGCAGTAAAGCAATAGGGAATGTACACACTTATTACAAGCTTCAACGCTAGTCCGTACGCCACATTCACATTAGTGAACACCCGAAATAGTGTCACAGACTACTTCGTTGCCCCGAGCAATAATGTTACAAGACGCTTCATACACACCGGAAAAAGATGTCGTCAGGTCAATCATATACTGTATGCACCTAACGCGGTGAGTTTTTAGTAAATAAAATCTAAACAACGTAGGATTTGAACCAAAAGATAATCGGAATTTTAAAAAAGGTGAACAGATTCAAACGAGGTCACCTGAAACGGATTACTGATTCAACCTCGCGGTTACCTTAGGAAAACTAAACTTTTCTCGAAATGAAGCTGAGCAAGGGCAACAAGGGAACAGAATTACCAGACACAGCTAAAGACGTCAGATGAAACTTTGTAAAAGTTTCGCACGTTTGGAAATGACGATAAACGATGACAACAGACTGTTATTGTACTACTGTAAAGTGATAGATATTTTAAGGATTTAACAGATAGTAAAAGATCCTTCGAAAACAAATGAATCGCGTACTCAGTGGTGAAGTACGTGCGTGCCGATAACTCAATTGATTAAATGAGGTAAAATGATTATTTCAACTGTCACACAAAATGATATCCTTCCTTCAGAAAGTAGCCACACGGCATGCCGTTTTCTAAAGTGGCAAAGCAACATGGCACACTTAAATCATTTGAAACAAAGCTCACTGGTGAGTAATCAGAGATTTGATTAACTTTAAGTTAAATATCACTCACACTTGATAGTAGTTTTCGCATTCAGATAGATTTCCCAGCTAGCCCCTTTCGAACACAAGCACTGGACTTGAGTTTCGCTCTTGTTAGAGCTCGTTAGTGGTGCATATCCCTTATGATGGCCGAGGTTAGAACTCCGACCACGCTTTCACGAGGCAATCGTGTTGACCACTGCGCCATTGTGTTCACACTAGACAAGACCAAATTATCCTATCTGAACGGTCGATCACTTTCGTTCGTGAGTGATGATCCGTGTGCTCGATCGTCTCGATAGGGAACACAGTTATTGTCTGTTAACTCTAATCGTTCACACCGTTACCGAAAAAGAGCGGAAATGGTACACAGGACAAACGTAGCTGTACTCACTTTAACGCGGAAAAATTTCATGCCCATGATCAGGGACACAATACTCGACCTTGTGTTTGGAGTGTTCTCCTTCGATCGCAAATCGTTCAGGTAACGCATAAATCGGCAGCGAACAAGTGGAAATCTGAAACGAAAAAGAATAACAGAACTCCGGATGATAGTCTTTAAGTGGATGCATTCAGGAAAAACTAGTCGATAGCAGGCCATCACCGGCGCATTGTTGTCGGATCATGAAAAGAGAGCTGATCGTGAGCAAAGACCGAGACAAGGATGGCTGATGGGTGAAATGGCAAGTATGTCTTGCCGGCTTGTCCTTAACATTTTCCGTCTCCCAGTCTCACAGAAACGTCCATCCAAGACTAAAAGATGTTTACATGGCTTGACAAAAATCGACCGACGAGCATAGTTTTCGTGTGAAATCACTGCAGAACTTTAAAGGGTCAACGAGATTCACGTAAACGGGAAATATGCACTTAGGGTCTTATACGCACCGCAAGAAACACTTACCTTCACCTGCATTAGCATTCGATATTGAAACGATGAGTTAAAACGAGAAACACCAGGAGAGTGAACACATTTACTCGTTATTCACTCAGGATTTATAGCTTTTAATGAGACAGTCAGGTTAGCAGCACAAACATGCGACGGCATACTCTCAAAATAAACGCGAGAGAAAAATCGACTCAATAACAATAAGATCGGGTCCTTGGATTGTTTAATTCGTTCTGTATTTAATGAAACACAGAAAACAAGCCTTGCTCGCTAATCTGCCGTTCTCGTGACTTCAATTAGTATTTCCGAAAGAATTAAACAATCCAAGGACTCAATTTCATTTAAAGAACTTTGGAGGTATTGATATACAGATTGGGAATAACACAACGTTTCGAGCAAGTTGTAATACTCAACGTTTCAACCACCTCGGGTGGCCTTCCTCAGGAGTGTTGTAATCGAAATCACCTTGACAGAGGTGATTTCGATTACAACACTCCTGAGGAAGGCCACCCGAGGTGGTTGAAACGTTGAGTATTACAACTTGCTCGAAACGTTGTGTTATTCCCAATCTGTATATCAATAACATGTTAAACACGACGCCCAAACTATTCAACTTCATTCGTACTACATTTGGTGCGGATATCTTACAACTTTGGAGGTAACTGAGGTTTTATACGAAGTTGCCGAGACCAGAACAAGAATTCGTTTCCTGACTCAATGCAGAGACAACAGAAAGTGCCCGAAACTGCTGGAGAATCATGAGAGATAGTCTTATCAATCCAACAACCGTTACACTTAATCGTCATGCTAACAGCGTATGGGACACCATAGTAAAAAATGTTTCAAAGATAGAGCGGAAGCTAGCCCAGTGTGAAGGCGTAGTGGATGAGTTGTCGGGAAACTATCGTGCAGATTTCGAGATGTATGCTAACAGTATTGCAACCAAACGAATGTACATCTGAATGACCGACCTGTCCAATCAGTTGAATCCTGTGAAACCGTGCGTCAGATTTCTGAATAATCCCGAACGGTATATTCACAACTTCTCCTGCTTGAATTTGAACAGAATTTCGCTTGAGGCACTGTCACTAGGACCTAATTTTGTTGTCCACATTGTAAGAATAGCCGGCTTGATTTGGAAGTTCAATTTGAAAATTTGTATGATCAGTCAGCTGCCCTATCTCCATCGCCAAGTAAGATGGCTCTTAACGAAGCAGCATTCAGATGCGTTGAAGCGTTTACAAAAGAACGAGCATATAATGCTGTCCAGACCGGATGAGGAAACAGGAGTTATCTTGATGAGCAGTACTGATTACGCTACCAAAAAGAATGATATACTGGCTAATAGCTCAAAATTCACGAAGATGAATGCAGAGAAAGACAAAACAATGGTTACAGAAAAGGCGATATTTAAAGCGTTGTGTGGAATGAAACAGAAGGGGATAACTGATCCACTTTCGGGCGCATCCTTCCCACTGAAACAATAATCCATAAGTTATACGGTCCGCCAAAATTGCACAAAGCAGGTTTGTCTTTGAGACCCATTTTAGATATGTACAACTCGCTTATCCAAGCTCTGGCCAAATGGCTTGCCGGTCTGCTCGAACCAATCAGGTTGGAGCTAGCAAAACAGTCTCCTGGACACGCTTCATTTCAATGACGCAATCCAAGACCTGAACCTAAACAATCAAAGAATGTTCTAATTCGATGTTGCCTCATTATTTACAAACTTGGCTCTACAAGAGACAATTGACCAATTATGCGATTACACCGAGCGTAACAACAAACATCTGGGCATCCCAAAAGATGAACTGAGAGAAATTCTGGCGCTTTGTACAAGTAACGCCCACTTTCTGTTCAACAATGTGATTTACCGACAGAGAGATAGAGTAGCAACGGGCTCGCCTATAGCTCCCCTATTAGCTGACGTTTTCATGAGCAAATTGGAGACTAACCAATTGAGTAGGGCCATTAAGCAATTTACATTTCACAAACGCAATGTTGATGATATTTTTTGCATCGTCAACTAGAATGCTAACATGAACAGAGTTATGGCGGCTTTTAACTCTGCTCATAGCAGTATTACATTCACCAAGCGGCCTAACAACAATGGTCATATAAATTTTTTGAACGTTGGCATGATAAGAGAATATGGTTCAATCCGATGAAATGTGTACAGAAAACAGAACTGGAGTGACCAGCACATTCACATTGACAGTTTCGTCCCACTAAACTAAAGGCAGAACCTCATACGATGCCTGGAAGGTAAAGCGTTAAAGATCCGCACCCCTGACACACTACAAACTGAGCTAGACTTTTTACAAGAAGTGTTCATGCAGAATGGCTAATCGATGTGTTTCGTTCAAAATGCGATGCAGGTGGTAGAGTTGAAACTTAAGCCATTCTCTGTGAATAATAAACTTGCGATTAGCAGTCTTCCTTTCAAGGGATATCCCATGGCCGAAGTTGTCTCAAGAAAGCTCAGAAAGTCAGTCGAACCAACTTATCTTGCCACTCAGTTATGCGTTAGTTTCCGTTCAATACCCGTCATCATGTCATAACTCAAAGATAAACTTCCGTCTTCTACAACCAGTTGTGTGAACACATTGGTTTGCTCGTGTCACATATTGGTCGTACTACGAGGTGACTGTTTGACAGAGTGCGTGAACATCATCTTACATGATTAAACAGTGTTGTGACAAAATTGGTTTCAAGCGTGACTGTTGCTCATTTGATCGACTTTAATCATTCTGTCAGTAAGAAAGATGCTTTTCAGATTGTCTACCGAGTACCAAGGAATCGATCAAAAATGGTGAGATTCCGAATGTCAATGGTTGCCGAAGCCATTAACATCCGATTGCACAACCCTCACCTCTGCGCTCAGAAGTTCGTGCGG
Organism: Paragonimus westermani; assembly: GCA_008508345.1. Taxonomy (NCBI): domain Eukaryota; kingdom Metazoa; phylum Platyhelminthes; class Trematoda; order Plagiorchiida; family Troglotrematidae; genus Paragonimus; species Paragonimus westermani. Next base: position 137,390 of record QNGE01000130.1, read on the forward strand.
ACACAACCTCCCATGGCCAATAACCAATCAAGCCCACGATTTAGAACAGTGAATGTAATTGATAACAAACATGCCGTCCATAACCTACATTGATCGTTTGTCCGACTCACTCTAGTTACTGTTTTCATTTATAGTGTGTTGTAATGAGCCTGATGATCAAACACATAACCACGTCTTGTTTGCTACTCTGTCATTCTCATGACTAACAACGACTGGAGATGTGGTGCGCCGAACGCGGGATGACCACCTACTGTCGTTGACCTGGTATACTGAGATGGTAACTGATCAGTATAAAATGTTGGCAAATTGCTAAAAACGGCCTTTGTTTTTAGATCCTTTACAGTAGAAGATTATGAGGTTCGCGTGACCAGTTACCCGCATATACTTGTTATCAATGCGGCAGATTAACTAACGTAGATAACTCACAAATCTTACCTCGTTTGTGACAATAGGCCCACAATCTCTGCATACAAATCGGCCACCAGATTCACATTTTCGTTGTTCTGTGGTTGTATACTAGGAGCACCAGAGGGAATGACAGGAGGAACAGTTCAGGCAGACGAAAGAAACAGGGTAAGTCAGTGATATCTGAAATGTCCGTGGAACATTTTACAACTATTAAAATGACAATAATTAGGTGACAAAGGATGGAAGTATATGTAGGCCATATATAACGCAGGAGATGAACGGCAATAAACATTATTTGCGGTTTCAAAACAAGTGAAAAATGCTTGACATAGACAAAGTTACTTAAACGTGGACAAGCTGAACTCTAGAGTTCACACGGATAACGACAACGACTACCAATCATATGATTGCACGCAATTTCGAGTACTCCTCTTATACAGGTCTGAGCAGCTTGACCCAGTCAACGAGCCCACACGGGACCAAATGGGAGGAGAAGAGAAATTTTCGGTTTTTGTACATCGCTATCACGGATAGCAATCTATCAAAGGTTTGCAGGTATGCTAAACTATCACATAACTATGAGGGGAAAAAACAAACCCTATAGAGCAAAACATAAGAAAAAGAATAGAAGGGACATAACTGCTGAAAACCAACCACCTCTACATATAAACGTTCAACATCAAGCTGCCTACACCTTGCAAATGAACTACTCAGCTATAAGTGATAGTAAGGCGTTATCAGCAGAACATCTCCCTCACGGCCTTCACTACCCTGTGCACTCACACAACCACAACATTCACACCACTGATCCCAACTAGCCGCCATCTCACCTAACGTGTCAAGCCACCAACTTTGTGAGTCGTGAGGACCCCGACCCTGGAGACAAACCCGATCTACGGTGACGAACCCCTTCATGAACGATTTCATTTCTCCACACCAAGTCATCATCTCTTCACCTCGCACCCTGTGCCAGTCGGCCGCAGCGTCGGCAAAGAGTGCGTGGTGTGGCAGACGACTAGCTGGCATCCTTAATCGATACATGACTTAACCATCTAAGTCGGTGAGAATGTGAGGAGTGAACGAAAGAACTCGTTTGACAAGCACAACCATATACCCACTTCCTAACTTCTTCGTAATTTATTCACTGGTGCCATCCGATACGAGCGACTGAATGCAAACATCGGTTGTCAAATACCTGAAGACGATTCACGTCCTCTATCCTGAGCTGTCAGGGTTCACAATCGTGGAAGGATACAGCCCTCACAGCTGTCTTATAAACGCAACCCTTCAGCTTCAGACCGACACCTCTTCGCCTCCAGAGGTGCCTTAGATAGATGAAGAAAGCCCTAACCTTAGAGATGCGTACCCAACATCTCTGCTGCACCCCAAGCAGCTTCCCAAGTACGGAAACTGATCAATAACCTCTACAACTTCATCGGACACCACTAAATCTACGTGATCACAGCAGTCTTGTGAAAACAGTTTGCACGTTGAGACTACAAAGTGAATTCCAAAGTGTTTAGAAGAGCGGGAAATGGCTTCCAGCATTGTCTGTACCGCTTGGAAACTGCATAAAAACAAGTCTACTGTCATGTGGGACACGAATTCACGTGTAAGCAGATTGTACCAGAACCTGCGCCCGTATGATTGACAGTTAAGCGTCTGCAGCAATACTGAGCAATGATAACCTCGTGGTGTGAAATTCTAAAAACTAACTAAAAAAATCAAATTGCACATACATAAAAAAAAATTATAGTAGGGCAACGACAACGACGCACGAAATAACCCATGTTATACGACCGAAAATCATAAGAAATGGATGAGTATGGGTTGACTTACTCCTCTCTGCACTTAAAACGGCGGAACGACTGCTCCAAGATGAGCTCAATCTTATCATTATGGCCAGGATGGTAGGATAGTTGTCGCAAAATTGAGAGCAAGGTTTGGCAGAAAACCACATCAATAGCGAGCTAAATAAGTAGAATACGAGAAAGATGTAAGCCAAAACAGAGACTAACATCTCGACGTTCAGCCAGAACGCGTGCTTCCGTGGCCGTCAAACAGAAAGATTTTAAAACTATCCCTCCCTCAGAGTTGATTTTTACCGCTTTGTCGAGTTTCGAAATCGGCAGAGATGGGTGCAGAATATAGTGAGTTTGCGAAGGGTGCGAACCGTCGGGATCAGATCCACCCACAAAGCAGCTATGAGTCATAAGATCACCCACCGGTTTACAGTCTTTGGATAGTTGAGCTCGTTTTAAATATGTGGAGTACTGTGATCCAGAGGAGTGCTGCGATTGATACCACTGAACTAGGGTTCGGACGAGCGACGGTAATGCGAATTCTGCGCAAATATGAAGAGCTTCTAACAACTGTTCGAAAGCCACATCTTCAGAAAGCCTCATGCTCTTGACCAAATTGTTCTCCTTAAAGAATGATGAATTGGCAATCCAAAAAACGTACTTGTTTTTCCTCTAACGCCTTTTCGATTTTCGATTTTGCCAAGATGGTAAACTGTTTCAACAAAGTGCAAATCACTAGCTCCCCAGGCTTTTGCGCCGACATCTTCCACAGAATCACAGTCGCAGGATAAAACTGGTTTTCCGTAAAGGTTCAGTTATTGCCAAACCATACGAACAAATTCTAGAAACAAGCAAGGGAATGTAAGGAAGTCTTTCCAAAAAAAACCGATTGGTGTATTAATACGAAACATGAACTGTGGTTTTATCACAATTGTGAGTACAACAAATAGATTGAAATTAGAAACCAAAGGGTTTATTTCGTGTTTTAACGTCACGCCATGGTTCTGTAGGGCGCTGTTGAGTGGAGCCATTAGACGGTATTCTTCCGGCGGCGGTGACGAGATCAGGAACAGCGCGGAACAGAAAGTGGCAGCACCTGTAATGTGGGAATGTGTTCCCAGTGGACACGCATCTAAACTGTTGTCATTTCTGCTTCTTCAAACTACTTCCAAGTCTAAGGCTACAAAAATACGAAAGCATTTTAGAAAATAGGCATGCGTTTATACCACGTCTAGCTAAAACTTTTGATGTCAGGATCCGTCACCCGTTGCCAGAGTTTTATGAGGGAACCCATTCGACCTCCATAGTTTTCGTCTAGATATCAGAAACAGACTAATTCATCTGCGTTTAAACCACGATCTACAACTGCAAATAAGAATCTGTTACACGAGAAACGTCGACCCTTCAAAGTCTTCGTCACACTATATATATATATATATATATATATATATATATATGTCATATCGAGTAAGGAACCATGCATGCAACAACATATAAGAAACACTAATCAGTGTCGCCGGTATTTAAGATAACTGGTAAGATCTTAGCGGAGATAGCATAGGCACGAGTTGCCTTTGCAAACCTGCGTCATCTGTGGCGTCGAAAAAAAGTTCGGTTGACGCTGAAAGAAAACGTTTACAATGTTTGTGTGCGTTCCATTTTGCTCTTTCGTTCGGAAACGTGGGGTGCTCGCGACAAAGATGTCAACAAGCTTGCTATATTTGAACATTGTTGCCTCAGCCAACTAGTCCAAACTAAGTGGATTGATCGCGGATGTAACGGTCGTTTGCTGGTGCGTACTTCAGAACTAATCACGCTGCACAACTTACGATGATTGAGCCACGTATTGTGCACATCATCTGAGCGTTACAGCACCCGGTAAAACCGCGTGGTAGTCAAGCGATAACGTGGTCACAGAATGTGTAACCTCTGACCGTTTCATTGAGTACAGTGGTTTGGTGCCACCTGCCTGGCTGAGGTATAGGTAGTGTGGTGCAGTCAATGAAGCACATGAATTCATACCATTTATGGCTGTTCCGACTAGTCTCTATTTATCAATTTTTATTCCTTACATTAATTTCTCATGAATTATTTCACTTCACTGTTGCGATGAGTTTTCGCTTAAGCCATATTACCTCCCGGTCAGCTATATAGCCACTGCGAACGAATGGGAGAGTCAGCGGCGCGGGATAAAAACAGCGTGGGAGCAATATCAAAGTTCGCCGACATGTTTTCGGGGCCGAACGACCCCGTTCATCTCTGAGCGTGACGATCTCATCTCACGAGCTTTGTTGGCTTAGCCACATCTTGAGAATGCCAACCCACTGCTTTTCTCGCTGTGCTTTGCTTACGATTTGGTAAGATTGACAACCTGGTGGCTAGCGTACGACTCGGGCTTCGAAATATGAAAGCACCGGCAATGGATCTTTTTTCAGTAGAGGGTCCCCGGCGTCCTGGCTAGGGCCCAAAGCTCAATGAACGCATTTGGGTGAGAATGCTATCTGGCATGGCGGAGAATAGAAGTCAATGGCGATCGTCGTGCGGACCTCTGTATGCATGGGCGTAATTTTTCTTTTCTCCCCTCTATCGTTCTCATTTATGTTGCGCGATCGTTTATTTCTCTTCGTATAATGTGGCGCGTTTGTTAGTTACTGCAGGAGGAGGCATGTCAACTGTGCATCTAAAATTTGAGAGAATGACGGATGGAGCGGTGCTCGGCGCTATAAAAGATGTCACCGCAGTAGTCAGCCGGAACATTAGCAGATTCAGTATTAGCATCAGTGATTCCTGGCTGACCTATAGGCACAGAATCATCGGGTTTTACTCTGCGAGTGGAAGACACGAAGCGAGAAGGACTTTAAAGAGTAAACAAATCGACCCGCAAGCCGTTGCTGATAGCGCAAACGGTCATTCCGAGTGACAGTAGTGCATCGGGTGTGAATGGCAGTATGGGACTCACGATCGAACAGCCGATTGGACATCCTAAAGAACACTCGGGCTTTCCACTTACTATGGATCAATCTGACTGTACAGGACAGCAGTCGTCAGGATGCCTTGAGAGGTTCAACCGTCGGTAAGAGAGGACTTACGTTAACAGCTAAGTTCAGGGTACTGAAAAGCTTTGAAAATTGGTCGTCAACAGAGTAGAAAAGATGAGTAAAGTAACGAGAGGTTAGATATGAGACGCTCTGCAATAACTAGCCTGAAATCTCTGAAATAAGCCTTAATCGCACGAGCGATTTCGGAACTGCATATGAAGTTCAACACGACGGCGGCGTGATCACCTAAATCCAGAGAGGCTGTTACTTCAGGATTAACGATCAAGTCCTCCCTGAAATAAAATTAATTCAGCCGAGATGACACAGTGCACGCATACTCTCGAATCGGAGGTTTAGTGCAATCAAGAAGAACGGGGGCATATCTTTTTTCGTTGCGGGTTTGTAAGGTCTGAATAGCTCCACCTGTAGTACTGTCCCTGTCGAGCCCCTGGCGGATTCTAACGCAAATTTGGATTGATTTTCCTTCCGTGACTCAGATACTGTACACGTTTTCGATTCCAGTAACACCAATATTGCCCACTCTTCTGAGATACGGAGTAATCAAAAGCATTGTTTCACATTCCCGCTAACAGCCCACTGAACTCAGTGAACAACGTACAAACAAACAACAAACGGCCCTGGTGTCAGCCAGTTATTCGTTCACTCGGTCGAAATCAGGTTGTGGCAGTTAAGCATTAGTGTGAACCACTGATGTATTGCTGTCTATGATGATGATGAAATCAGGTACTTACCAAAGGTGACAAGCTGAACCTTTAAAGGTAAGTGCTGATCAATCTTCCACCTGACGGATCAAGTGCTAGATCAAGAGCTGGCAGTTCCCGTAGCCAGTAGCGCGAGCGACAAACCAGTGCTGGGAAACAATGCTGATTGCGAGAAAGTGATTGACACGCCGGTGCGAGGCTGGGACTTCATGTCCCCTGAGTCGGTTCGATGTTTATCGCATCATGTGAGTGAGTTTCCCCGAAAAGTAATCATAGAAAACCTGGTGCGGCAACGATCTTTAGGATCGCAATGCCGTTAGAGAAAAGTAGACTTTCTGCAACAGAATAAACGAGCGTGGTTTGTTCTGGTGACCACTCTGGTTAACAAAATGTGAGCACAACCTAGAAAGGATGTTCACAAAGACCTATACTGCTACCTTAACGAGGTGGTCGGGCTTGTGTACTGTTTTGATCCGGCGGGCTATGCTGACTAGGACTCCGGTCCTTCCAGGTGCAACCTTGTCAGACAGGCCAAAGGGGAGCAGTAAGACGAAAAGCACTTACACTCGTAGGATTCTATGTCGCACTACTAGTGAGGCACGATCCTATGGGCATACAGCGGAACTATTTTTATAGTTGCGGCACTGCTGTCTTCTGTATCAGGAAGAAAGGGGTTAGAAAAGGTACCCCCAAACAAAGAGCACTCCGATCGCCCAACGGTTGACCGTGACCGCCGGCGTATTATCTAATACGGTCGAAAAACATCAATTCTCTCAAAAGCCCGATGTAGCTTCGAGTACATCCGCTGCGCGCAGCAGTGTTCAGAATTAGACATTACTGTCTTATTCACAGCGCCCTCGGGCTAGGCAAGCCCCTCACTGCCAAGTGAGTCAGGCTCTTGAGTCATTGGCTCCGGGTAGAGTCCCCCAAGAAAATCCTACATCTTGTTGTCTCGTAGGTCAGACTTTTGAGTCAGAGGCTCGGGGTGGGGTCCCTCAAGTCAACCCCCTTTCGCGGCATAAACGACCGGGAAGTATCAGAAGTTATCGTTCTCTCGACAGTGACAATACTAACCGACCACGACTTTCTCCTACCGTTTTACCCCCTATTTCTTCTGCCTTCCATGTGTCTTCGTGGGATAATTCTTTTCTGAGGCCAAGACAACTGGTAAACATTGGCGCCTTCAATGTCCGCAATCTCCGACAAATCGGTCAGCAAGCTGCTCTGGCAAGTACTCTCTCAAGTCTGGAGCTTGACGTGTACTGTGTGTCGGAGACGCGAGTCTACGATTCTAGCACAGTTATCCATTTGAGCGCACCTCTAGATAGCTGTCGATCCAAGCGCTTCTGTCTCTGGGTTTCTGGTGACGCCGAAGCTGAATCTCGCGGTTAAGCTGGAGTGGGAATCGCACTGCGTTCCCGAGCAGAGCAATGTTTGCTCGATTGGATCCCAGTGAACAGTCGCTTGTGCGCTGTCAGACTCAATACGTCGGTAAAAGTCTGTCGACGCAAATCA
>QNGE01000130.1:146700-159268 GCA_008508345.1 Paragonimus westermani
TGGGTCACGTGCTCCGTATGCCAGCTGAGCGTTTACCGTACCGGGCATTATATACTGAGGGCACTAGCGATTGGGTTAAACCGCGTGGTGGTCAAGCAACAACGTGGTCAAGGAATATGACGATCTTGACTGCTCCATTGAGCAAAGTGGGCATGCATCGCCTGCCTGGATGGGGTCCTCGTGATCACTCAAACCGCTGGTTAGATACGCTATCCGAAATGGCGATGTGTCGTAGTCAATGGCGTGCCTGTATCCACACCATTTCTAGTTCTTCCGCCTAGTCTTCTTTAATATTTGTTGACCTTCTTAGTAACGTTTCCTTCTAGGGTATTTCACGTCACTGTTGAGGTGAGCAGCGGCCCGAACCACAGTACCTTTGGTCAGGCTCATGGCTGTTATGATGATGGTGGTGGTGCTGGTGGTGGTGATAGCATGTTTCAGTGGGTCACTGCCTCATGAGAGAAGCAAGTTTGTCGAACGAAGAGACGAAGCCTCAACTTGTATGATTTTTTGTGACCTCGCAGACCGTTTTGGCTTGTCCACCGAACCGAATAGAATCCAAGTGAGCAAAGGCGGAGTTATAATTGCGGCGCCCGAGAGACCATTTGTGGTTGTCAAAAAACTTAGCGAATAGAGAAGTGCTACGTGGCGAGGTACTGTCCACGTGAGCCACGTACAGGCAGTAACATTTGGTTTTTTCTTGCCAATCGGATTATTTATTTCAGTCAACCACCTTCTTTGCTGATACTAACAGTATAACTTGGCGGAAATTTCTTACATGCATCTGGGAAACAGTATGCAGATGGCCAGCCTGAATGGTGGAGTTTCCGGAAATAACAAGTGTCATTTGGAGGTAGGTGCCGACAGTATTCAGTGTGATTTGTGCGAATTGGTACCACCGTCGGTGTAACAGGCTCCCGAAGTGAGCTTATGAATTGTACGTGATTCATGAACAGCTACCATAGACTTGTGGGTCATGTGTAGGCAAAACCCATTACTGTATTACTGTTGTGTACGTTGGAGTGAACTAGGATGAGGTTCCAGGAAGTGACGCGTCACCCTTTATGTTCAACGACGTGGATGGCAGAACGGGGGGTGAGTGACAACAAACCGAATGGGGAACTTTCTAACTAGGTGAAAAGCCTAGATGGAGACCAGGGTTAAAAAAGGTGGGCGGCTGCTAAGCATAATCACTCGCCAGTTTCATTCACATAGTCAGGGGCTAAAACTGCCCGCAGGGTGGGTTGTAGAAACGATGGTCGTAAAAGGGGACGGGCAGTAAAATGAGGAGAAATGTAGAAGAAAAAGGAGCCGCCGGAAACGAATGATGAAACTGGAAGAGAACTCGGGAAAATAAGGGGATTAGTCAGGGACATTTGTTTGAAAGTGGAAGTACACGAACGAAAATTGGCAGAGGTTCACAACCAAGCAGAATACTTGATGAAAGCCGCTTTAGAACCTAAAACTAAGGGGGACTTAAACCTGGGTGGAAACAGGAATGTAGTTATCAGATGCATCCCTGAATCCATTATGAAGGAAATTAAACCCGAAGAAACAGCTGAGATTTCAGTCGAGAATAAGCAACTCCTCAGCATTACCCGAAAGCAAGCAGTCGTGTCCCAGAGACTCCTCACAGTAGGACATTTCAATGCCCTCGAAGGTGAATTGGAATTTGGTGCATGCTGCCATCAATACGCTTGGTGAAACGTTATTAGAACTCCTAAATGAAATGGTGTTAATTTAACATGTCATTGAGGTCACTAGATGGAGGGATGGTCAGAGTGCCGCAGTTCTAGACAATGTGACAACACGGGACCCCAATGACATTTAGGAGTCGAAAGTCGCAAAATCCTTAGGCAAGAATAACCACAAATGCTTTGAGAGCATGAATATCGAGCAACGAAATTCGGATATGGAAAAGTTGAGTTGGGCAGACCGTCATGGTACCAACGATATCAACAAAGCTTGGGCCACAACTGAAGAAAATCTTATACAACTAACTGGAAGGCATGCCCAATTAAGACGCAACTTACGTAGGGGGAAGTCTCTCTGGTGGAAAAAGCGCAAAGGGAAAACCTGGGCTGTGTACAATTAGTCTGGGGGTTTTAAAATATTTTGTGGTATTGGTTTCATCTCCCAGTTGGTAATCCATTTAAGTTTTTCATTTCACCTGTCATGCGCCAAATGTTAGACGAATAAAGCCCATCATACGGGCCTCTTGCTCTTCTGCTGTTGAAGCGAGATCGTCAGATTACGCTGTCAAATCTGATCGTTTATAACAATTTATTCACCTAACGACTATGTGGTGGAACTGATCCTACGTCCTCAGATGTTTGGCATCGACCACAACCAAGTTGGCGCTTCTAAAGAATGGAACCACTGGTTTTGCATGTTCACTAACTTCTTGTCATTCCCTGACAGTCCCGACTTCAATAAATTGACCACTTTGATCAGCTATATCTCGTCCCCGGCCTGTGGATATATCTCGGAATGCCATCGTTACGACGACGTAATCTTCATACTACGAGATCGCTGTGTGAAGCCGAAGAACGGAATATTCCCTCACCACCTGTTAACCATTTGTAGACAAGAAGATGGACAGACACTTACCCAGTTTGCTCAAAGAATGAAGTCGCTTGCAAAAGACTGAAGTCGCTTGCAAAAGACTGAGGTCGCATGCAAAAGACTATAACTTCAAAGCCACTACAGCCAAGCAGAACTGATACGATGCAATCAGCGATGCTTTCATAAGTGATTTACTATCTAGCCAGGTCCGACAGGCACTATTGGAGCCGAACGTGTTGAACCTTCAAGCTGTTTTTGGTCAGGCTAGGTCGCTTGACTGGCACGAAAGCAATCTTAATTATACTAATCTGCTCCGACTAACACCTACACGGCTGCAATAGACGTCTCGGGAAATTCGCCCAGCCCTGCCAAAACACCTGATGTGGTAGCATCCAGCTCAGCGACCGGTAAATGCTTCCTCCGTGAGTATGACAAATATCCCTGTTCGAATTGCCTTGCTCGAGATTCATTGTGTAATAGTTGTGGAAAGGAGTACTTTCAAAAGGTTTGCCTGACGTATCAGAATCGACAGCTCTGCTCCTCTATTGCCCTCCGCCCATTTCGACTATCACATCAGCGGTTGCTCCGGACCTCCTTCCGAATGTGGTGATCTCAAAGTGAAAGAAACTAGTTTACAGGTTCTGATAAACAGTGGAAGTTCTGAGAGTTGTGTAGCGTCTTCCGTAGTGTTACAAAACGACCAGAAAGTTCACAAATCTTGCGGTAAAATAACAAGAGCCTCTGCCGTTCCGTCAAGTGACACGCGATGTCACGTCCTGGCGTCGATCAGGTACAAAGATGCTACGTATGACAGAATGGAGCTGTCAGTTTTACCACATTTATGTGCAGGCGTTCTTCTGGGTCATGATTTTCTAAGACTTCTCAAAACCATTGAAATCTCATTCGGTGAGACAAAACTATCGTTTTCACTCCGTTCATCGACCTCCGCTCATATCGAGCCTCCTCGTCTCTTACAAAACCTGGTGCGAAACTGCAAGCACATCGCGACAAAATACAGAATGCATAGTTTAGTTGACGGAAAATTTATGTGATGAAATCCGCCATTTGCTTGCTGAAGGAGTCATCGAGCCTACCTCTTTCCCTTGGAGAGCTCCAGTCTTCGTAGTCGCTGATAACAGGCACAAAAGAGGAACGGTCGTTGGTAGTGGCCAAGCGATTAGCAAATATTCTCTTGGGCGCGTATCCCCTCTCCAAAATTAACGAGGTGGTCGAACGTACTGCCTCGTGCGACACCTATGACACTCTAGACCCTATTTGGGAAGAAGAAGAAGAAGAAGAAGAAGAAAAGCTCTTTACAGCCTTTGAGGTATACAGACGTTTCGTCGGATTCCATTCGGTGTGACGAAACGCGTTGCTTGCTTCCAACGGACTATTGACAACATAACAGCATGCAGACGACTGAAAAAAAGTCCTTCTTTGGGCCGACAATATCACGGTATGTGGAACCCACTCCGGTGAACATGATCTCAACCTTCGAAAGTTCCTAGACTTAGCCAAGAAATACGGATTGAATTTCAATGTGTCAAAAAGTATCATGATTGCAAAACAAGTCAAACTTCTAAGATATGAGGTATCCAAGAACAGTATCGAACCGGGTCCCGATCGCCTGAAACCCCTTTGAGAACTAGCCCTTCCGTTTAACCTGAAGCCCCAGCAACCAGCGGTGATCGTTCGCTTAATATTCTGGACGTCTCACTTCTCTAATAAGATTCGCAAACACGTGCATAACAACACATTCCTTCTACCCAATGAAGTCAGAGAATTATTTGAGGCTCTAAAAGACGAGCTATCCCAAGCCGCCATGTCTACTATTCAGTACGACACCCCATTGATTGTCAACAGACATCTTTGATGTGGTCGACCGGTAGCCCTCTTCCAGCGTCTTGTCGTCCAGTAAACGGCACCATTCTGCTGCTGAAGAAACGTCTGCTGTCGTGGAATCCATACGTAAATGGAAACATTTTCCACATCACAACCAACGTTCTGTCGCCTTTATCTACCGCAATCAGCACAGAGGGACACTCTGCATGAGTTGGCATCGGACCCACGCAGCTCTTTTCCTCTGAAAGGTTTTGACAATCCTATTGCGTATACGTGGTTTCGGCTTACCCAGTTTTGGTGAGGAACGGGGAACAGTTGTGCGCATTGCTTCGTTCGGCAAATCCTTGACTCCGTCCCAGTGTTCGTCTATTGAGATGGTTTTGAGGTCAAGAAACGGAGTTCAGAAAGCCTCTCAGACGCAAAGTCCACCCTGTGGAAGTCTCATCAAGTGACGCTCTCTGGTTGGTGGAGCTCCGCTGTGCAAACCAACTGGAACCTACTAACCATAGGGGATCCATTCGTCAGAACCCCTTCCAACGGGTGTGTGTGCAGTCGTACCGCCATCTGGTTGACTGGTTTACGTGTTCATACTAACCAAGTTGGAAGACATCATAGAGAGAGATAGACGTAATCCCATACCCTTAATTGCAGTCCATGGTGGTAAATGAGACATCTGGGAGATTGAAAGCGACCATCACGAGAGAATGCCAATCTACCCCCGTGATTGAAAGGCTTTAGAATACACGCAGTTGCGACATTAAAGCAATTTGGTGAGCGGTAGATAACGGTCACCACAAAAACTCACTTCTTCAACATCTCGACCACAGTCCATACAGCTTCCGGTATTTTATCCAATATGCTGTCGTGTAGCCTACTAGCCTTAAGCTGGTGACTAATATGGAGAACTGCTCCCACCAACGTTTCGTTTGCGATCTGCTCGTAGAACTTACATTCCTGGAATCTTAATTTCACTACCAACGACCGCTTTGTGCATTCAGGTTCCGGCAGTCCCAATCACCGTAAGCTCACGTTCTCTACAGACTTGATGCAGTTCGGGGAGCTTGATTTGCAGTCTTAGCGTGTTTGTATGTAAGCAGCCTCGACTGAACTATCGTGCAGCCGCCAGAGGGCAAGTCTTGGAGAGTGTTGAGGAGGCCAGTTAGATGTGTGGATGCAATGGTGAGCAGGTTATGTGCAGAGTGAAGCACAACCGACAGTTTCAGGGGGGTCATATTAGGTGAGGATGTACGATTTTTGTCAGATTTCTTTATGCTGCCAGCTCCACTGGAGCTGGAACATGGAGGTGTTTTGACACCTCCTCCTGGCCAGTCACCACTACTGTGATCGACGTAACATTAACCAGCGCTCATTGCGACTCCTTTTGTGGAATAGACATATGACTACGCAATACCTTTCCATTCTTGGTCGGCACTGGTGTAAACGTAAAACAGCTTGTCATGTTCCCCCTAACAGAGCAGCACCTTCCTGTTTACTATGCTTTTGGACAGTAGGGTAACCATCAAAGGGTTGGGTTCGGGTAAACGGAGTAGGTGGGAACGGCGTGATAAACAGCGTGCGTCACTAGCTACAACGCTGTTGACACTTATCTATGAGAGAACAAACTACCATTGGAAGAAATTATGAGTAGAACAGTTAAGTTGGTTCGCCCCATGAGCCTCTGGTACTCCATGTAGTACTATACTACGAGCCCCGACGTTCGACAGTGATCGAGGGGAAGTTGACAGCTGGCTTCTGACTGGCCTTGGGATATTCCGTGAAACGTGGGTAGCAATAAGGTTCCGTGGAGCTTCTGCTGAAGATAGCGGTTTCTCTGTGTTGGTCTCTGAGCTCAACGATACTTTGACCGGAAGAGGACGCTCGGTGCAAGCCTCCTGGTTCTTGTCGGCCTCTAACTGGGAATGGACAGGTTTTCACACATTTCCCCGAACATTTGCATATCTTGCTGTTTGCGTTCTGCTAATGAGGCTGAACTAGACTCCGGCTTGACGAAGATAATGAATTCCGGCGTGGCTGAAGCCGCAGTGCTGGTTTCACGTGGAGTCGTCGTGGCATTATCGGAGTTCCCTCAGGTCCGTTGGTCTTTATGAGTTGGTTTCTAGCGAGTGTCGGTGATAACTGTTGATGGAATTCAGTTCTTCTGTATTACCTTCTTCTTTGATGTGCAAAGCTTCGATAGGTTACCCTCTATTTCGATTTCAAATCCAGGAGTTAATGAAGGCCTGCGCCTGTTGAATTCCTGATGCCTGACTGGTGTGATCCAGAGATTGATCACAGTGCGTTTTCTGTCGATGGGAATATGTTCAATAGTGGTCTAAGGGAGGGGACAAAGGAAATGAAATGACGAACCCTGGTTGCCATGAGCCGCAAAACTAAAATCACACTTCAAATGATCCAACGTAGGAAAATGGTTATTTTCACATTTGTCTAGCTCTCTTGAATGCATCCACGCTCGAGACCTTAACGTTCGCGAACAGCTTGTTCCACGAGCTGAACATCCGGTCAGTGGAAAAATTAAACCGAACAGCCAATTGTGATCTTATTTTCCTGATTGTGAATCTGACCTCTCAAATCTCCATTGTGAAGCATCACAAACTAACATGCCAGGCGCACGCCTGTGTTGTGGGTGATTTTGTACACTTCGAAAAAGGGCCCCGTTATCCCACGGCATTTGAGCGAGAATAAGCTCAACAAAATTAGTCGGTCTTGGTGGCTTAGATATTCCACACCTCCAAACGATGCGTGCAGCGAGCTATTGTGCTTTCTCGAGGACGGTAATGTTCTTTTTGGGATGCGATTTCCAAGATTCGGCACAGTATTCCACGTAGGGAAGAATCATGGCCGAGTGTAGTGGAGTAAACACCGCCAAAGATGAACGCGCAAAGCTTAATAACACACCGGATGACCTTGAAGCCCATTTTTCTCATTGGGCAACTGGTTATTCTGGATGGGAAGGGAGAAATGCACGTTCGTGTACATATGAATGTGGAAAATATTCCCAAAATTAAAAATGCATGCGTTCTCAGGCAACACATGAGGAAATGTGACTCCACATGTTAAAGTTTATTTCCGGTGCATGTACATATTTTTATGTGTACATGAATATATATGTAAAAAAACGGAATAAATTTGCGTGAAACTACATATTTTCATGTTTATATATATAAGCCTATACAAAGTTACACATATCTGCAAAGAGTGTATATACATATATATATATAATGTTCCTATATATATGTTTGTATACAAGTGTATAAAAGCATACGTATATATATATATATACAATATATTGTGCGTGTATGTCCATATATGTGTGATCTTATCTGATAACTTGGTGTGGTGGTCAGGCTTGCGTTCTGTGTTGATCCGGAGGGCTGTGCTGACTGGGACTTCAGTCTTTGCAGGTTCAGCCTTGTCAGATTGGCCGAAGGGGAGCAGCTAGACAAAAGGCAGATACGTGCGTTTGTTGTGCTTGGTGACTGCGTGTTGTGGCTTCGTTGAGCAAGATGCTTCTTTTTGTCTGGACTGACTGCATGTCTTTCTGCTAGTATCGTGTGTACGGTGTTACTATTCTTGTGAGTGGGTGCTGGATCTGCTTTGTTGTGGCTGCCAATCCCTTCTTTGGTGGCTGATGCTGCCATGTCTGCATGTGTGTTTGAATCACCTGCTGCCTTGCGGTCTAGGCTTTTTAGCCAAAGGCTTTGGTTGAGAGCTTTAATCGCTCTCCTGCGCAGGTCTGGGAGTCCTGGCAGTATTCAAAGCCCATAAATGCAATGGTCATACAGAATAAACCAAAAACCACACTGCATCGGCCGTCGCGCAGGATGAACCGGGTCGCCCTAAATGCTGCACATGGCAGGATGGATAGGCGAAAGTATGCTACTGCCAAACACTCACCCTCATGCTTCCCCTCGACCACGAAACCTCGAACGGATAATGCTCAATTAGGTTTCAGGGCCCAGAAGACCAACATGAAACAGGCCCGGAAACGCAAAACGCTTACCATAGTGATGTGGAACTTGCGCACGCTGCTGCATCGATGCAGCGCCACAAAATGACCAGAACGGCGCACTGCACTGATCGCGATGGACGTGCGCCGACGTGGAACCAACATAGCAGCCTTGAGTGAGACAAAGCTTACAGACTAAGGTAAGTTGCGGGAAGCATTGCTGGGTACACCTTCACTGGACTGGTTACCCAGAAGACAGTATTCGGGAGCATGGTGTCTGTTTTGCAGTTGCTGATTGCATCAGTGCTTCGATGATAAACGAACCGCACAGCATCAGCCCTCGAATGCTGCTCATGCGCCTGTCACTCATTCGACGTGAGTGTGCAACATTTATTAGTGTTTATGGTCCAACTTTGTGTCACACTGATGATACAAAGGACCAGTTCTGTGATCAGCTGTCTGCAATAATCCGGTCGGCGCCGGTGAGTGCCCGACTCTTTGTTCTGGGCGACTTGAACGCTCGTGTCGTGCGCGACTCGGTAGCTTCGCCGGGAGTCCTCGGACCATACGGCATTGGTTCAGTCAACGAGAACGGTGATCGCCTACCGCACATGTGTGCTACTCACGAGGTGGCCATCACGAACACCCGATTCCAGCTGGATGCCAGCGACATCACTACGTGATTTCATCCACGAAGCGATCACCACAATCGGCTTGACTACGTGATTATGATGCAGCGCGAAATTCGTGAAGCGCGCATCACGCGGGTGATGCGCGGCGTCAAATGTAGCACGGTTCATAGGCTGGTGTGGACCAAATTATTTGTTCATGTGTGTAAGACTGTTTATTGTAGATCTTTTGGACAACGGCAGAAGTTGGATCTCAGAAGGCTGGAGAACTTGAAGACGAAGACTCTCTTCAAACGCGCAGTCGTCGCCCATTTGCAAGACGCTCCTATGTCTACTGTCACCTAGGGTATATGACAACAACTGAAGAAACAGATTACGGCACCAACCACGGAGAGGATCGGTGTGGAGCGCCAGCAACCTCCCGACCGGTTCAATAATAACAACGTGGCTAGCTGCAAGTTGGTAAGAGAGAAGAATGCCGTGTTTCCCACATCCACAATTGACCCGGCCAATAAAGCGAAGAAAGCTAGGTTCTGGAGTATCCGCCGTCAAGTGGCCGGGCATTTTTGCGGAATTAATGACAGCTGGTGGAGGAAACAGGGCGAGCACATGCAGGGTTTCGCATATCGTCGGCAATACAAGGATTTCTACGATTCTCTCGAAGCGATCTTTAGTCCATCTATCCAGTTTACTAAAGCACTAGTAGACGGCTATTCTTGCAGCCAGCCGGAAGACATCATGAAAGTATAGCGCAAACACTTCCGCAGCCTGCCAAACCGCCCTAATACAATTGATTGGGTGGCTGTGAACAGTATGCCGCAACAGGACATCATATCTTCGCTTGCTTTTGCCCCAGATCCGCTGGAGATGCAGAGGGCGACTGGTCAACTGCGCAACGGGAAGGCTTTTGGCGAGGATGGCCTGCCAGTTGGGATCCTGAAGAATGGTGGACCTGCATTGGAACGCGCCCTGCTCCAGCTGGTAAACTCCATTTGGGAGCACGGGTGATGCCGCGAGACTTCAATGACGCCCTCATTGTCTCCTTGTTCAAAGGCAAGGGTAGCAAGCACTGCACCGAGAGCTACCGGTGTATCAGCCCGTTAAGCTGTGAGGCCATGGTACTTGCCAGAATCCTCCTGAACCGACTGAATGCAAACGTTCTGGAGATGAATGTTCCCGAGGAGCAGTGTGGATTCCGGGCGAGTCGGAGTACGATCGATCTGGTGTTTGCTGCTCGACAGCTCCAGGAGAAGTGCCAGGAACGGAACCAGCCCCTGTATGTCCTGTTCGTGGACTTAACCAAAGCGTTCGATTCCGTGAACCGCGAGGCGCTGTGGATGGTGCCTGGTAAGTTTGGATGTCCAGGTAAGTTCGTCCTTATGGTTAGATCGTTGCATGTGAGCATGAAGGCAAAGACGCAGTCGTGTGGATTGACCTCTGATGATTTCGATATCGTCATTGACGTGAAGCAGGGTTGTGTTCTAGCCCGAGCCCTATTTAGCTTATATTTGACTGCCATGGTAACAGTTGCTTTTCAGAACTCTTGGGAGGATGGTTTTGAAGTCGAGTACCGGACGAACGGGCGTCCATTGAATATCCGATGTTTTGGCGCCCCAACACGGCTACAGACCTCAAGGATGCGCATGTTTCTGTTCGCCGATGACAGCGCATTGCTAGCACGCTGTGAGAAGTGCTGCGACGTCTGGATACAGCATTCGCTTCGGCAGCATCGAAGTTTGGATTGAACATCAACACAGATAAAACGTTTTTATTTTTTCAGCCTTCTCCTGGCAGAGGTTCTGCTTGTGTATCTCCACCGAAATTCGCATCGCTGGAGACACTGTGAATGGCTGTGGATATTTTTGCTACTTGGGTGGCAACTTGCCGACAGAACTGTCCGTGGACCGCGAGTTGAGAGCGCGTGCTGCTTCCGGACGTCTTGAAAGGCGTGTCTGGGAGAATCACAGCCTGAAGATGTCCACGAAACTGTCTTCTGATCAATGGTGCTGTCTATACTGCTGTACGGCAGTGAGACGTGGACATTGTATCGGCGGAAAATGAGCTATCTGGGCGGTTTCCATGTGCAGTGTCTGGAACGCATCTTGGGTATTCGGTGGTCGGACATGATTCCGAACACTGAGGTACTGCGGCGAGCGGACATGGACGGGATGGAAGCCATGTTGATGCTGAGCCAGCCCCGTTGGCTCGGTCACGTCCGTTGGATGGGCGATGACTGTATCCCAAAGCAGTTACTGTACGGACAAGCGGAAGCAGGCAAGCGAAATCTCAGCTGTCAGAAGCGGAGATACCAGGATGCTGGGCACGTAAGTCTCTCACGTTGTAACATTGATTTTAGATGTTGGGAAGATTTGGCGTTGGAGCGGATGGCGAGGAGGAATACGGCTCGGGCGAGCACCCGAAAGTTCAACAAGCGATTAATGCGCGACCGCGAGCGGAAGCGTGCGGTGCGCAAGGGAACCATCGGTGCCATAGGTCTCGGTGACGTGACTATAAGGCGTCGCAATATGTGCGGCCGCGAATGCGCTGGCCGTTTGGAATTAGTAGGTGATCAACGTACTCATAGTACGCCGTCGGCGACGAGGCGACGAGTACGTTAGGCTCATGAAGGTCATATCAGTGTATTTATTCTACTTCTGTTAATGACTGCATCGGCCAACATCCTGGTCGTTGACAATTAATCCGCTTCTCTTTTTAGAAACTTGAGTGTCTGTGGTCTTCTATACATTCTTTTCTCCGGCTTTGTTGATGTGTTGTATGATGATTGGTCTGCATGGTTTTCCATAGTTCAATGAGGATTCTGCTTTTCATCCCTATCTTCTCTGGGATGCATTAACCTGCGCTCTTATACTGCGATGCTTCTTGTATCACACTTCACAAATCTTTCTTCCTAGTTTAGGTCCCGTCATTGCAGTCTCTCTCTGTTTAGTTTCCGAGAGATAAGAGTTTCCTTTCCTTAATAGCCAATCAAGTGGCTAACCAGCATTGGCCGGCTGGACACAAAGGCCTCACCGGCACACACCCCGGCCTCATTCCTGCAGGTTTGCACTAGATATATGATGTGTGGGTGGAATTTCAAGTGGTGCAGCGCAAGCCAATTGCAGTGCTGGTTAAGCGCAGGCGTCCGTTGGCTTCGGTCGCTGTGACAGGCTAATCCGAATCGGAAGCTTCCAACCGTAATGTGTATATACGTGTGTATGCTATATAATAGATAAAACGAATATATGTGTATGGTGCACATTTTGTAGACATTTACGCCACATCTGAACCATATTTATGTGTACGTATATATGTGCATGTGAATATAAATCTGTGCCACATCATGTTCACACACGTCGAAGTTATAAGTGTTCACACATACATACACAGAGATATGGCATCACATTTCCGTTTGTATACATGTATTTACACTTTCAACATATGTGGACATATCCAGGCACGCGTATATATTTATATGTGTAAATATAATACATAAGCATGTGGATGTGTCTACCCATATATATGCATATACATATATATATATATATATATATATATATATATATAT
>QNGE01000130.1:163169-220517 GCA_008508345.1 Paragonimus westermani
TATGTGGTGTGTTGGTGGAACTGCAATTGGTGCAGCGCAAGCCAGTTGCAGTGATATATAAGCGCAGGCGTCCTTTGGCTTCGGTCACTGTGACAGGCTAATCCGAATCGGATGCCGCCAACCGTATACATATATACGTATGTTTGTGCACGATGAGTCTTTCATGTTTGTTTACGTGATTTCGATTACAACACTCCTGAGGAAGGCTATCAGAAGTGGCTGGAACGTAGATTATTACTTCTTGCCCAAAATATTGTTTCTCAGTAACATGCTAAACACGACGCTCAAACCGTCTGATTTCATCTGTACTAAATTTAATGCGGATACCTTAAAACATTGTAAATTCTGTTTTTCATCCCCATCTTCTCTGGAATGCAATAGTATACTCCCTTATATTTTTATGCTTCTTTTATTACACCTCGCAACTCTTTCTTCTCAGTTTAAATCTCCTGATTGCAGTCCCATTTTGTTTACTTTTCGATAAATAAGATTTTCCTTTCTCTGCCAGCCAATCAACTGGCTAACCATCATTGACCGACTGGACACAAAGACGCAACTCACACACCTCATGGTCTTATTCCCTCTGGTTTACACTGGATATGTGGTATGGGATGAAACCGCAAATAGTGCGAAGCAAACCAATTACGGTGATGGTTAGGTGCAGGCTTACCTTGACATCGGTTACTGTGGCAGGCCAATCGGAATCGCATGCCGCCAACCACATATGCATATGTGTATCATACACATGCATGCATATGTACCTATACCCGCACATGTGTACACTTTTGTCTGCGTATTCACACATACGCACTTGAGTGAGCGTTCATATACATATGCGTATATATGCGTGCATGTACCGATGTGAGAATGGACGTACGCACTTAGCTATCTGGTATTTCCACAGAGGAACGACGGAAGGAAGACTCAGTGAATCTCACTTGAGGGTAACAAACAGCAGTCACACTTATTATCTCGTATAATTTCGACGTGGGTAATTTGTCCTTTGTTACAGCGTAATTCCCATGTGCCTTCTGCATAAGCCGTACCCGCTATATGCGTGCCGTTTTTATGCTTAGGAAGAACATTGTGACAGTGGTTTTGGAATCGCCGACAGACATTCCAGGTCTACCAGTGGCCCACACAATCTCGTGTTCAGTGTTCAACCTGCGCCGACGTTCCTCAAACACACCACTGCAACGTTCGACAGTGATTTGGAAGGATGCAAACACAGTGAATCTTCCTGATGCAACACTTCTGATGTGTTTGTTTTCGTTTTTCACACGGATCGTTATGAGATTACCAGACCACCTACTGGCCATTCGTTTATACGGGGCCTAACCACTTTTACAAGGTAGCAAAGTGTTCACAAGTTGATGGTATGTCTCACTGCCGACAGAATTCACAGCCTACAGCAAACTATTAAACTGCCCGCTGTCTTCACTGGACACCATATGGCAGGTCCACTTGTAAATGCGGTTCTTCTTCGGAACACCTGAACCTATCAACTGACGGCAACACCGAGCGACATCATGCATCGAGTGAAACCGACGGAGTACGATAGTCCCCTATAGGAAGATTTCATGTATTGCTGTCCTTTGCGCTTCCGAACAATCAACAATGAAGGTGCGAACAGGAAACACGCAAAGTAAAATTTTAAACAGACGTTTCATCGCTATCCTTTTTGCTAGCCGTAGTTTCGTTCGGCACCAGTAAGTAAAAAACGTGGTGCCCAATTTATTTACATCTACCAACGTATCAGACCATACCATGAAAGGCATCATAATTTAACTAATGCGAGGCATCTCCTAGAACATCTCCATACTTGAGAAGCAGTTGAGAAGCACTTTTGGGCAAAAACACAACGGACGTTAGCACATTCTCTTGCGGTAAACAACTATAACTGCCTGTTCACTTCCAGTAAATCTCGCAGCTTAGCCATTCCGTCGCGACTATTTCACCGTTTTTGCCTAGCGCGTAGGTTGCCTGAATCGTTTCGCCGAATTCTAATCCTGTATTCTTGTCCGCATACAGATTCATTCCACGAGCATCCTTCCAATGGTTAATCGCCTAACAGACGTGCAGTTTATCAACAGCACCCGGACGTCCATTCCTGAGATATTTACGGTTCACCAACTTGAAAGCCGCGCGAATGCACAAGTTCGGCCTTTTCGGTTTGATATCCACCAGTGCGATAATGAAATATCCGGGATACTTTGACTCTGTTATCTGCCAAGTTTAAAGTTGTTATCACATTGATTGGGTAAATGGACCTTACCGTTCGGAAGGTTTCCTTTTTCGTGTACAGTGTACGCATTTGGACTACTTCTGTACGGGTAGCCTGATGGCAGATCTACTCCTCTGTGTTCGTTAACAATTGCAGCTCTCTGCGAATTGTTAACGTGGAAGCTCGTGCAGGTTTCTCGCTGAAATCTGTCCACTTACTCTTCAAACTTCTGGTGATTCGCTTCGAATATCCCTTTCACAGCGCCTTCATCGACCACCGCCAGGTTGATTTAAACTACAGTAGTGGTTTACCGATAATGGACCGCTTAAACATAATGTGACATCACTTGTTGCCTGGTCAACAGAAATATAAAGATTTCTACGTGCGAATTCGGGATAACTTTTCTAACACTACCAAAATTTCAGACAACGTTAATTTTATCGAAGTTTCCCAATTATCCGCAGACAAAAGCTAAATCACTCCCTTTAGCGTCCTCGTTTCTTGTTCCGATTTTCCAGACTCGTCTTTTTATTGGCTCGCTCTCACGTCGCAAACTGTTCAGGTTGATGTTAACCGGTCGTTCTTGGTTCGCCTGAACCCAGTAACCAAGTTTTTTTTAATGCCGTCTCTAGATGTCCTCAAACTTGGGTAGATTAACGAGCACCCTTACAAGGTTCTACATACAGCATTTTATACGGCATAACTCTCATTGCAGCTCGTACTTTCCACCTTCCTTAACTTCTCATGTACGCTCGATGTTTAAACCAAGTAACTCTAACAAATCAATAGTGCAAAATTCAACTCCAAGGTCGTGAGCCATGCGTTCGCCTTGCGTTTCGTGTCGCTTGTGTACCGGCTTCGGGAAAGTTACAGATTAACGGACTCACTCACCAATTTCAGTAAACATCCGGATTTGTCCGTCTTCCAAATTATCTTTGCTGCGACCCGAGTTCCTCTTTGGAGTAACACTACGGACCGCATCGACTGGATACCCCATTCAATGTCATGGAACTCTCAGCCAACGCACCTTCACGAACTACCGTGAGTCTGTTCTTTCCATTTTCATCACACTTTGACTTCTTGTTCATACTTAGGCTCCCTATGGATCCATCACATAAATTGGTGAGCCCCAATTTTTGACATTTTCTCCATTGTATTCATAAGTTTCTCTTGATTACGCCACCAATGAGCTCAGAACTCTCGGTATTCTGGGATTATTTCTGATTTTGACACTAATATAACTTCCGGGAAGGTCATCAATTTCAACTTACTCTCATTTGATATTCCAGACCCCAGCATTGAGTTCACTCAGTTAAAGGCATTTTTACGACTTCGTAAGATTGCTTTAGAGGTCATCATGTTTTTTTTGAATGACTACAGATTGGCTACAGACACTGCTTCCGAAGTAACTGATGTACTCGATTCCATACAGAACGAATCCCCATACGATGAATTCAAGGCTGTAGGTTTGAATCGTACCGCTCCACAACATGAGATAATCGTCGGTCATAACAGCATAGATGATTACACTCTCCAACAACTGTGGACCAAATGCCTCCCTCCCAACACCTCCGTAATTTTGTCGGTACAGGACACCGACATCCATTACAGGAGTTAGAAGACACGGCAGACAAGGTTCACGAGTGTTTCCTCAAGCGTTCTGTCAACGATTTGCCTGACCCTTCCCCTCGCGCTGTTCCTCAACAAGACATGCTTGATAACCTCCAGCGTCAGGTGTCTCAGCCAACATTAACTGTGGATAACTTACGTAGACGCTGTATGAAGGACCGTAACGACTAGCGCAATCCACCCTACTCTCACTCAAGACCTTCCACATCTGAGGGCCAAACCCCTTACATCTGTTACTACCACAGTCATTTTGGTGGCAACACCCCCGAGTGCACACAGCCAAGTGCATAAGGTGATCCACACTCTAATTGTCATACAAATTGGGAGAACGACTTGGCCAGTCAGTAATGACGATATCTGCTGCTGATCAGACCAACAGTCGCCTGTTTTATGTCCAGGATAACTTCGTCGAACTTCTCTTCGTCTTGAACACCGGTGCAGAGCTCACCGTTATACTCCCAAAGTTAAATTAAACACGATCTCAAACCTGCGGGGTATACCCTGCAGGCGGCCAACAATTCTATACTCATGACCAACAGCCAACATTGTTTGCAGGCCGATCTCCAGCTGCGTCGAAGTTTCCCCTGGATTGTTATAACTGCCGAGGTCCAATCTCTAATTATCGGCGTTGATTGTCTCGCAAAGTATGGGTTATTCGTTTTCCTCAGCCACCGGAAGCTTGTAGACATCACCACTACTTTGTGCGTCTGCGGTAATGTCACCACCAGCACCTGGATCGGACTTCAAACAGCTTCACTGGATGCCGATCAGTATACGTAGCTGATGAAGCAATTTTCGGAAATCCACCAACCCAAACCAGATATCACGGCGCTGAAACACGACATTGCCCAATAAATCATCACCAAAGGGCCGTCCCAATTAGCATGTCCTCGTCGACTGCCTCCTGAGAAGCTGAAGATCGCCGAGACGAAATTATTGAAAGTGCTGCATCTAGGAATTTTCCGTCCCTCAAACAACCCACGGTTATCGACATTGCACATGGTTCCCAAGGAGACCGCAGGAGACTGGAGACCGCAGGAGACTGGAGACCATTCTCTGATTACCGAGCGTTGAACAACGCAACCATGCCGGAACGCATCCCTATTCCGCGTATTCATGACCTTTCCACTGGCCTTGCCGGGAAGATCTTTTACGAAATAGACCTTATCAAGGCATATCATCAAATTCCTGCGGCTTCCGATGACATCGCCCATATGGCCAATTTATGTAACCAAAGCCTACATCGTGGTTAACCCATGTTTGGTGGACACACGTTATATGTTCAAAAACAATTGAGGGTCCTCCTATCAACCAAGAAGCATCGCCATCATTCCCTTCTCAGTTAGGTGTCACTGACATTCACAACCACTCAGGGTAGTCTCTGCTGCCGCTGGACATTATACCGTCTCTAGATCGTTGCGCGTGTAAATCAGGTGTTCGCGTTGTCTGTCCTCGGGGGTAACAGGAGGTGCGCCTTTAAGATGTCATTGTTGTGAGGCTGACGAAATTAAGCGCTTTCGGGCTCCAAGGAAGTTCATTGTGACCGATAAATTAAAAGTGAAGAGGGTCAGTCAGAAAGAAATGGAGGAACATTAACTTCCGCTTGAAGTTATCGCCCGGAAAGATTCAAGAAATGTTTCTTCAAATGAATCTTAAAAACAGATTAGCTCAGGGACAGAATTTCTTAGTATTGAAAAGTGAATGTCTTGCCGACACCAAGTTTACCAACAGGGATCATACGCATGATACCGTCATGTTACGATTTTTGCATTTATTGCGCGTAATGTCGAGCAACATACATGACTTGTGTTAGGTACACTTATGGCCCTTAAATTATAGATTCTAACTCACTACTGGCGCGTTCTCACTTCCACCGGTAAATTGCTGGGGTGGATACTGGATGATCATTCGCCCGAAAGCTCGTCGTTCGGCAGCAATTAAAAAAATTGGGATTGTTGTAAGGCGCCGCGGGTCGGAAACGCCGGAAGTCGACCATCTTTCGAGAACGGGGTTCCGATAATCAGTCTGAAACAAAGGTAAATGTTCACAAACATGAGCCAGTAGTTCATTGATTCTTGAGCACAGCTTGCACAATCGTGAACAAAGATGGCGTGGACACTGCGTGTCATTACGCTCGGCCAAAATGTCCATTGCAGAAGTGTCCGTGTACGATCTTCCACGAAGACATTGAGCGACGCGTAGCGATAAACCAATGATCCCAAGTATTCAAAGCAAGGTTGGATCGTGATGCCACGACACTACTGAAGAAATTGTCAAAGTGAGTCTGTAGACAACATCAGCAGTTTCGAGTGATAGATCGTTTCCGGGAAATGGGTTACAAGTTGCTGCTAAACGGGTCAAAAGAGCTCTTCCGAGCAGTCAACAGGTTCAAAATAATGAGGATGAGCCGAGCTCCAAAAAGGGGGTGCACGCAACACTTAGGTAAAGTACAATGACCGATAACTGGCTATTCGCACAACCAAAGAATTGACGTGACAAAACAGAATCTTCTAGGTCAAGGTCCAATTAACGTCTAGAAGCAGGGGAGGTTGAGTGCAGGGGAGTGAATATTTAAGGGAATTGGGTTGGGTCGGATTTTCACATAATTGTAGTTCAAAAATTTGTTACAGTCCGACGCAATGTTAACTCAGACCGCTAACAATACGATACGGCTCAGCTCTCTCGAGTGCTTGTGGGAACTTCATGGTTTTTGGTTCCTCCGAGTAACCAAGTAGATACGGTAGTTAAAAATTTGGCATTGTTGAACTTTTCGACAAGATTCTCGCAGGAATGGCAGCAACCGAAAACTCATAACTCTCCGACATCTCACAAAGTGCCTGTGAGTCATACGAAGGAAGATGAAGGTTATGCGGAACAAAAGCATGCCAATAAGCAGGACATGCTTAGTGAAGAACCAATCTCATTCTTGCCACCAGCGTCCCTATAAAAATTCAGCGGCCGTCGGCAGGCACTCACTGCTGATAGGCATTTTAAGCACTTGCTCACACTTTTTGTTCCAATACTGATAGAGCGGCTCCCGTTTTGCCCCATCGGTCATTCGTGAGTGGTGCGGTAAGAACGTTTGCAACGAGTGGATGGCACGGGTGGCTAACAATACCCTTCGGCACGCGCCTACTTGGCCAGTCACTCAAACTTTTACGAATTTGCTGTGAATTAGTTCCCACGTGCATTTATGACACTAAAATTCTCCAACAGATCTTTGTTCTAGTAACGGATAGTGACCGGCGGGTTCATGAAAATTGGCCTTACAGGCTCTGTTCTCAGATCTCCTTGAAAAGTAGTTGATGTCTTGTACGGTTATCATTCACTGGAAGCAGCCATCTTGTGAGGCGTTTACATACTACTACAAGGTTTATTTTAAAAAGTTGAATTCACTGAAGGCTTGCAAATGTATTGTTGAAGATATCCGTCGTCATCCTCAAGATAGGTACTACGCCTATTTTTCAGCCATTGCCCTCCAGATTGACGAACTCCTGCGGGATGTTGGAGAAGATAATCTGGGTAGATCAATGTGAGTTGAGCTCTAAACTCGGACCGCATATCAGTCTTAAAACAACTGAAAAACTTACGCCATCTCTTCTGCGGAAGAACAGGCTCAATTGGGAAGCTCCTGCATCCTCTTTCACACTCCTTTCTCGGCCAAGTTCTCACTTCGTGATGATCCGACTTTGAAGTGCACACACGCTTACTGGTTCGGTATATCGAGCAAACTACCAGAACCCAGGTAGGTGGCATAAGGTAAATATCCTAATTATTTATTTTACTGGGATGTGACAGGTGCTAAAATCGGCGATACTGTGGACGTCATTCCTGCCAATTTGTTTTCTCTGTCCATGCTGCGAAAAGCCACATGGTGGGTGCCACCGTTCAATTCTGCCTAAGATCACGCTCGTATTCCTTACAATGATTACATCCCGTTTGCCCCTTTCCATGCTAAATGACCGCAGGTCGAACTACGGAGGAGACTCACCGCTACCGAACTGATCAATTAATCAACGGTGCTCTCTAGTTTAGATTGTGGTACTCCTTTGTCTCGCTCAGGTGCTTCCACTTTTCGGCGCCGCTGTAATTCACCATTTGTTTATTATCATCGGAACGTTGCTGAAACAACAAGAACCTGGTCGAGACATTTCTACCGAAAGTCTCGAATCATTGCTAGCGTTTATTTTACTGCGAATAACGGTGATTCAACACTCCAGCACGCCCAGCCGACGCTGGCAACCACAGACAAATTGTTGCGACTTATATCTGATGACAGGTTTCAGGTAGATCGACCAATTCTTAAGCTATGCTCGGACAGAGTCCTCCTGATACCAGTCTTCGACTTCCTGCTACAGTTCATACAGAGCATACAGAGACCTGACTGGCGGCTTCCAGCCCATAACTCCAGTCGACCAGGTTTCCATGATCCCGGAAAACATCTTAACACAGTCCCTTTGAGCTTAAACTCGGCCACATCCGAATTCCAACTTGCCAATTACGAGGTTCATGGAGTAGGAATGTTTTACACATCAGGCGTGCTCATTGAGTGAACCTCATCCCTGCCCTGTCCTCTTCATCATAATGTGCAACAACGAAAGATACCACGGCATCCCCGTTAAACTGAGAATACCGGACTATCTTTCATCTACCAAGCAACCAATTCTGAAGCCCACCATGCTCACTGAGCATGGCGACCGAGTGTCACTCAGAAAAAGAGTTCTTTGTTGAAGTAGCTGTCTGCGGTGAGTGTTCGGTGACAGCCATGTTTTTGACAGAAAGTCTGTGGCCACGCTCCCTATCTTCATTTACCCTCTCGACATTGACTGTCCTTAGTTTCGAAATCTTCGTGGTATTGATTGTGAGTCTGTTTGCGCGCATGACAAACCATTCTTCTACGAACGTCAATCCTAGAGCACTACTAAATCGTCATATTTTATAGTTGTGGAAACTTGTTCCAGCGCCGTTTTTCCTACCTTACTTCCTACTGCTGGGTCTTTGTTTACGTGTACCCTGGTCTCATTTTACCCTTGATCGCTGCGCCACTAGGTGACTATTGCATCCGTTCTTATTCACGTGAAAAAGTAGTCGCGAGACTTGTATATTTGGTGATTCCAATATAGAGGTTTGTTGTTATCCGCCTCCATTTAGGTTGTACTATTTTCCTCACACCTCGGCATCCTAAAAATAAGGAATCCGTCTTTACGGCTGTCTCCATTTTTAAATCCGAATCCGTTGCCTAGCGGGCTCGGAATTCACAGAGGTCCGCTGCATCACAGATGCGACTACTCCATATTCGGCCTATCGGCCGACGTTGCAAGTAGACTAAGTGCAACTTAAAGAACCACTAGACGCATGGGGCTAGTGCTCATCGCTCCGCCACTGCGTCACCTTTTGCATTTGCCTGTGTCCACGTGAATCGTTGGTCTCGAACCCCGTGAATTTGGTTGTTATCATGGAGATTCCCGTTATCCACTTCCGTAGTTCCCCAACTTTCTTCTTGCACCATAACACCTTGTTAATCAGAAGTGCGCCATTAAGACCGTCTTCATTTTTGGATCTGAATCGGTTCCTTAGTGGGCTTGAAGTTTATATGGACGGACACCGTTCATTTTAGTTCAGTTTGTTGCGTTAATTTTTTATTGCTGAACTTTGATTGTCGTTTTAAAGTTGGTCCCAAGTTTTGTTCTCCTTCCGAAACAAACTTCAGTATTCGTCTTTATTCCCACATCGGCTACTGTTACTGTCTCCATCACTCTTAGTTAGTCCGAGCCTTATAAACTTCTGGATGCCAAAATTATGTTTTTATGAGTGACTAATGATTCCTATCTTTTCTCGATGCGCGAACAGTCGTTTTGCCCCGACCTACTCAATGATCATTTGTCTGAATGAGCTCAATCCTGTTTCTCCGTCTACAGTTACTGAGCGGTGCCAGGTAGCTGATTTGTTATACAGCCACGTTCTTCGTTTAGGTTCCGAGGATTTTCACATTCCAGGTGAGAGATTCTACTTTCTTTTAAATCAATTTAATTGGTACCATATTAAAACCAGTTATTGTTAGCACCTTCTCATTAACCTTTTGGAAGATAGACCGTATCTGTCGCTGGATATTGAGAGAGGAATTTATTTGACCAGCAGATTACGCGTAAATCGGTATGAACAGGAGTCGTAATGGGAAATTTCTATAGTCGCCGCTTCACATATGTGACTGTTTCGGATTCGACCCATCGACCGACATTGCTGTTAGACTAAGCGTAGCTCCAAGAACCATTAGACCTCAAGGATTATTAATCTTTTTTGAGTACTCAGTTTTGATGAGCTTCCCAAATTGGTAAATTCTATATTCTAGAAAAATACTTGCAGTTTTTCGAGTGGAAGTGAAACTTTATAATAAAAATACCATATTTTATGGAAAAAGTTTACATAGTGTCGGGCTGGTACAGGAAATGTTGCCAATTTTGTGAAAACAACCTAGGATATGCGCCCCAAAGTGCGCTCTCAGTAGCAGTCAGTGATGGATACATGATCCAATACGACAGAAATGCTCAGAGACTGTAATTGAGACAGAAACCTGCGACTGTATCACGTTGACGCTGTAGTTTGACGGTCAAAGATATACTTCCACGTTTAGACGGTTCTCATCTGCACAAAATTTGTATCCTTATTTCCTGTAGGCCTTCGAATGGAACACAATAACAGGAGTTCGCAAACTGATTGACATTCGCGGGTCCCTGTCGGAAGACCACACTGACACTGTCTCATACGCACCACAATTAGATACGAACAGTTGCAGGCATACCCAGAACTGAACGTCATATTACATTATTGACGCTCGACCATCAACAACGCTGTGGAATTTGTGGCAGCTAGAAGATAAATTATCCGCACTCTGAACATGGCCTCGTGCAAATTTTAGGAACCACTAAGGTGCACATTAACCTACACTTACCGGGGGTTCTGCGACCCAAACGAAATAGTTTCAACAATATGTGACGACCTTTTTTTCCTCTGCGATGTACAGATCATCAGCAGCACCAGCTCTCAATAAAAGTACTTCAGAGTGACCGAATGTCAGCACAGAAACCCGTGAATTATCCAGTCACGCAAGTGGTTTTCACTGGACAAGGCAACTTCACCTCGCCTTGGTAACTAGAGTGAACAGTAAACCCGTTGAGTGTGTTGCAGTATTTTTAGTCTGATATGCCCCAATCTTAACCGAACACATCTGTTATTTCAGACAGATACAGAACCTACCGATTACTGAGTTGGAGGGCTCAAGTGATACGACTGACACTACCCCAACTCCCATTTCAATGAGTTGATACAGATAACAGATATACCAATGAGGGTTAACAAATAAGTTACTGCTAACACCATAACAACGGCAACTTGCAAATCACATGGTGCGTTTGCTTTCATCATTTTAAAGCCTAAACATGCCGTTACCTGGAGCGTTAATCATATACGCTAAAGTAGTCCAGACCTGGCGTTTAGGTTGAGCATATAACCCAGGACCCCAACAAAACCGCCGTTATCTCGCTTACCATATGTTCCGTTAGAGCATGTCACTGAAAGCTGGGAGTGTGCATCAACTTTAAAAGCTGGTTCCTAGTTATTCTTGAATGGACAGGAGCCTCTGTAGGATCAGCATCAGGTAGTGGCTGTGAACACTGCTTGTCAGAAGTGGTCGATCTAGGACTACACCACATCTGACTTGCGGTGGATGTGGAAGTGAAAGAGAGTGAGAATCAATGTTATCAAGGGATCAGAATTTACAAGACAGCGTTTGTTTACAGTGGAGCCAACATTTGTTGATAGATTTGACCAAATTTATTTACTGACACCAAATTAAAACTAACCCTTCCTCCCCGCTCCTGCCAGACGCCGTGGACAGTGCAGAGCACCAAAACTGCTCTTTATTCAGGTGATCCCAGTTTTGTATCAAAGCTTCTGCTTACTAGAATATTGTTGGATTTCCTCTTTTGTAACGAACACAGCTGTTCTGCCACACTTTCAAGAGAACTCTGCAGGAATATCCAGAAATCTGCGTTGTGATCAACTTTAGACTCACTCAATAGATGCGACAAAGTCGCCTTCCAGAGGTCGGTTAATGTAGACTGTCTTCTTCCCGGCCGTGGAAACTTTGATCCCCGTTCTGTGTCGCTGAATATATCTACTGACAAACCTCACTGAATATCTATTATCGTGCAATGTGGTTGTAATTAGTTGGTGTTTGCTGGCTGAACATCTAATGATGGTCATGCCTCTTCACCAATGGGTAAGCGACGATAGTCGTTCCGCTCGACTAGAGTGACCACCTCGTGACATCATTCGATTTTGATTGTTGTGCCCCTCTTACTCCTATCGCAAATGTCTCCAAAAGAAGCCCAAAAAGGACCGTTTAAGGTGGGCCGCAAGTATGGTAGTTGCTGACTTCGAGGGTTTTTCCGAACAGAAAATGGTCATCTTGACGCAAACCGAGAAATCCCGGAATATTTTAAAACCTAGACATGGGGAAAAATACGTGGGATTTTTTAACTATAAGTAAGAAGTATATGCGAGAAAATTACAGTATATCAAAAATTGTCTAAGTTACTAATTTGAGGCTCAAAACTTTCCCACCATTTATTGAGATGATAGCAACCCATTGCAAGTGTGAACTCATCTTTTTCACGCTTTATAAATGCGTTCATCACAGCTTTCGAAATGGAATGAATGATTTACTCTTGCTAGAATGATCAATTGCGCGGCGCTTCGAAGATACCGATGAAGTGGAGGTTTGTGACTGCACCATGTTGGTACGGTATTTGAACAAAACTTCAAATGTACTTGACGGTTGGCATGTATTACCACGTTTTCAACTTCCTTTTCCATACGAACGTTATATTCACCTCCTGTTTGCAGGATTCACGGTAGAACAAGGCAGCGAAGTTTGTATGGCCTCGAAAAGATGCAGGGAAGGTTATCACCAGTCATTAATGAACTTATAACCTTTACAACTGCTTACCAGTGTATGCAACTCTCATACAACCCCCTTCTTCTAAAAGCATGTGTCGCTTCGTGTATCTGCAAACATCCCAAAATTGAATACTCTCGCGATAGGGAACACGTATTCCATATCGAAAACTGCAATGAACACATTTGTAAAGTGAGGTGATGTAACACTTATAGTAAGCTTTTATTTTAAAAAGTATCGAAGAGGATTCCACCTCAAACCGATATTTCAGATAGACTTCTGATATATTCCAATCTTCTCACTTGAACTTATTGATTACAGACAAGTAACCCCAAGTACTTTGCCACATATTTAGGTTCCAGTACATACAAGATCCTCTTAAAAAGCATGGGTTCGTGTCAAAACGGCTGCGTCCCCCTTGGAATAACCACCAGACTCAAAACTCGCGGGAGCCGCAATTACCGTATGCGCTTCGTATATTTCTTGCTAATGCCTCGTTTGGTCAACCCAATTCATCACACTGTGTAGACGGTATGCGAGACTAATTGAATAATGCCGTTGACGTAGCCACTGACTAACCAACACTACTCCATTGCACTATTCTCTGATAACCAGAGCATCAGTTTTGGCTACGGACGTTGAAAGTGACCCGCCCGAAATATCTGGTGTGTTCACAGTCTGGAAAGCCGGAGATCCAAACAACCACCGTCCCTGTGCGCGACGTCCAAATCAGTGCACAAAACTGGTCCAGGAAGATTGACTGAAATTCCAGTAACTCCTGGCTCAGCCCTTCGCCATGAATCCGCAAAGCCAAGGCTGAGTTGCTTTGGCGAAGCTGACCACAAAGGTTTACATGTGCCCATGGCAAGCTTCCGGAGTCCCGGCTGCCCTGCATGGCACTGTGTTTTCTAACAATCCACCCGGCTATTATGCGGCACACACTAACGATATTCCGTGAAGAATATTCCCGGTCGGCGCCACGGAGTATGCCGTGCCAACAAAGTTTCCAAAAATTAAATTTGTACCTTCTGAACCGGATGAAACCTCTCATTTTGTCCTCGCTCATGAGATTTCACAGGTAAGTGCCCCGTTGAGCCTTACCTTCACGCAGCCCAGTGTTGTAGGAACTTATCTCGCGTCCACAATGATGGTAACTGCAGTCAGCCTTCCAACTAACGTCCAATTGGTCCGTCGACTTGTGCGTCCGAGACCCTGAGTCATTCGCTTGTGACACGCTGTCCAGCTATTTGTCATCATGAGCTTTCTTTCTCGATGAGCAACACTGCCCTCCCGGCGGCCACTCATGCAATACGCAGTGGCTACCTTCTGTGGACCAGTGGACTCCTGCAGCTGATAGCAACGAAGCTGACGCCGTATACCCTGGCGTTGGCAGGGTTATCGGTCGTGTAGTCCGTTCCGTTCTACTCGACAAACTCACTGCTGTTTTGTTAGCGCTACCTGCTAGCTTCCCGCTGGCTTGAATTCTACGTAGTGTTTGGAAGACGTCTGAGACCAAGTGAGCATTTGTGAATTCAAAACAACCTGTGAACAATCGGCACTTAATATTAATAGTGACGTTCTAATTTTGCCACAGAGGCGTCTTCGCAATCGATGAACCGGTAAGCATGTTAATACACAAGGCAGGCTAAACGTAAGCAACAGGTGAAACGTCATCAATAAAACAAATTACCCACTGTTCATGCGTTGTTCTTAAGGCTGTTTTCATACCGTGCAAGTAGTTCCATCCCCATGCGCGTGCTATACCCAGTCCCAGCGGTGTTCCACACCTGACCATTCTGTGACCACTCTTTTTCCCTATCTCCACAATGACTTGCTATGTGTAGACTCATCTCTTCTGATGCTTCTTACAAATAAAATTGACGCTTGGTGCGTTGTCCGTGGCAGTGGTCACTCAGGCGCTGTTGAGACAGGTATGAGCACCCTTTATCAACGGTCCAATAATAACCCAGCCACTTCCGAAATCCACAGGCGCGAATTTATGCATATCAGACATAGGAAGTGTTTCCTTTCTCCCCCGCTGAAATTCCGACCCAAGAGAGTGATAAAAAAAGATCCAGACACTGTAGTGTCGCAATGTTTGCGGTTTCCCTAATACTGAGGCAAACGCCGAGTGTGTAAACAGCTCAAGGGTACTTCTGAGAACACTCTGTTAAATTCGAGCGATCACGCCCCAGAAACTTGTACAACCAATTTATCTCCCCACACAGAACCTAGTCAGGCCTTCAAACCTGCGGAAGAACATGCTTAATATAAAAACACTCAGAGGCATGCTACGAACAGAGTTTAAAGGATGAACGCAGAACCTCATCTAGGACGGTTTCATTACTAACTCTCTTCTTCCTTGAATGTCAAGGACAGAAGTGATCTAATAATGGCATTCGTAATTATGAAGGCGCCAAACCATTCATGCCGACCCCTGCCTATTGTTAAGAATTTTATTTAACTTGAGGACCACTGTTCGAAGCTGTGCAATCGACGTGGCAGACTTGAGCCTGGTCACAGCATTTCGGTACTTATCTACGAAGCTGGGAATACTGTGCTTGAACACGCTGTGGATGTTACAAAGGTGAATTCGACCAGTGCCAGCCTGGATCGCCACTCCAGTTTCTGATCAGATTCCTAACATGTTTTACTGCGTACAATCTTATGCGCACGTTTGCCTGCCGAACAGACCACACCTAGCCACCAAATATATTCACTCACGTGTAAAAGTGTATATAGTAGACAGATTTCGGCGACTCCGGTGATGAATACACGGGTTGTAGACTAGAGCCCGAAATTATTTTGGCACAATCGCGTCGTTTGCTTCATTATACACTGAGCATCCGTCTATGTGAAAGGCAACCAGTGAAAATCTGGCCAATCACCGCTTTTCAAGAAAACAGCAATGAAAAAGAACAGAGCATAGTTATGAACCGGACAAAGTTTTGACTGAACAAGAATCTGATAACATTTTAAGAAGAATTCTAGGAAAGCGGTTAAAGATTCAGGTGGAGGGCCGTTTCAGTGATTAATAACCACTCGAAAAATGATCGCTGTGAAATAAAGGTCTGAGGATGAAAAGAGTGATGTGTCTAGCCATGTCGTGGTACGTTGTTATCGGTATCTGAAATAAACGACTTTTCAAGGGGGTCCGTGTTGAAAAAATGTGGGCAATGATCAAGTCACCACAGAGTCGTCGAAATTTAGAGGACTAAAGGTCGTAAGTATGCTATCAGCTCAGTAGTTGCACGCCGAGTGTGCTCAACGGAAAACGTGTTCCATTTGGAACCGGTATACTAAACTTACTTGGAATATTCCAGGAGCAGCTATCTCTATACTGCTTAAAGCGTTTAAAGCGCTTTCCTGCCCAGGCGGAGAGATGTTCGTTCTATCACTCTAAGAGTAGCGAACCCGTTTCATGCATCTGTCTGGTGATGTCAGGAGAATGGTAAGGTAGGCAACGTCAGAATATCCAGGTCTCTGTTGAGGTTATTCTTTTTGATGGTTACCATGCTGGGTGCACTGCCAGAGTCACTAATGAATGGCATGAGCGCAAGCCTTTGGGAATTAAGGTGGTCTCTGATCCACTTATC
This sequence comes from Paragonimus westermani, assembly GCA_008508345.1. Taxonomy (NCBI): domain Eukaryota; kingdom Metazoa; phylum Platyhelminthes; class Trematoda; order Plagiorchiida; family Troglotrematidae; genus Paragonimus; species Paragonimus westermani. The sequence continues at coordinate 179,575 of QNGE01000130.1, forward strand.
CGCAATTAACAACGCCGGCACTACTCTGTAGCGCACTTGGGTCATCAGCACTCCCGATTTTTGGGCTATCGGAGTAGAGTTTGGGATGTTGACCAAAAGGTAAGTGAAGTAAACTAGAGACAAAACGGACCTCTTGACAAGCTTCCATAAAACTCGAAGACGAAGAATAAAGCTATGACCCAGTTTCAACTATTGATTTTCCGCCATTAAAACAGGAGGCAAACCGAATAGTATTTCATGAAAGCCTCAGCAACTACTCGGGAATCAGAATAAGACCCCAGGTCAAGCAGCCGTGAGAACAACTGAGTGCTTATCTCTTTCCAGCTGACGCCCAGGTTTCAATATGTAGTTCTCGCTCGCGCGAGTTCCCAGTAGGAACCTTCCTTGCACGAGATCGGTGTGTTGGCGGACCACACGCCCATGCCAAATTCAAATGGTACGGGGAGTTTTCAGTTCCACAAAGCTGCCTACGATTTTGTGCTTTGCTACAGTAGGTCTCGTGGAACAGTTCTTCACTGTAGAGAATGAAGACGGCCAGCGAGGATATAATAAGAGGCTTTTCAAGCATTGTCTCCGGACGTTCCCTAGACAGCAGTTCTTTCCGGCAGGGTTAACTATTGGAAAAGCCTTCTTTCTGAAATCGTCAGCAGCGCCTCTAGGGATCGTTTTAAAGCTTTTCTTGATTCTTACTTACCTGAAACTTCATTGTGCGAGTAATCTTACTTTGTTCTCGGTATTCACTGTGATTTCCAAGAGCAGTACTTCACCCTGTTAACAATGCTCAACTTTAAGAACAGATGCCGACTGACGCTGAGCATGGAAAACCAACTGGATATAAGAACCCTGGACCCCTCTTTCAAACCCGTCTATCAATTGCTGAATCGCCGAATGCATTGTTTTATTGATGGATTGCTTTTTGTTCATATCGCTGTTGCTGTGTATTTCCGCGCGCACTTCAAAGTTTCTTGTGCTTCGCGGGGTGTTGGTGGGTTTGTTTCTTGTCGTTGATTACTTCTTAGTTAAGAAGATGGTCCGTCAGACTAGATCGGAATGGAAAGCCGACTACTTTAAAAAGCTTTCGAAACATCTCGCTGATTGTGAGAAATGTTTTATCGTGAACGTAGACAATGTGCGGTCCAAACAAATGCAGCAGATCAGATTGGCACTACGTGGCACTGCGGATTTAGTCATGGGTAAAAATACGTTAATGAAGAAGGTTATCCACGCCCAAATGGCCCGCAACAGCAGTTTGGAGAAATTACTGCCACACGTCCGGGAAAACGTCGGCTTTATTTTCACAAAAGGTGATTTACTGGATATCCGCGAACGACTCGAAGCCAACCGCGTCGAGGCTCCAGCTAAAGCTGGGACGATTGCTCCGTGTGATGTCATAGTACCAGCACAGAACACTGGATTAGGTCCCGAGAAAACATCGTTCTTCCAAGCGCTCAATATCCCTACTAAAATCGCCAGGGGGTCTATTGAAATCCTGAACGATATTCCCATTATTACAAAAAACACGAAGGTTGGGATGAGTGAAGCCACCCTTTTGAACATGCTAAAGATTTACCCGTTCACTTACGGCTTGGTCATCACCCAGGTTTGTGTTTTAGTTTGCCATTAATCGTTCTCAGGTATACGATAAGGGCTCTGTTTATGACCCTGCAGTTCTTGATATAACTACCGATATGGTTTTGAATAAATTCATGACCGGCGTGCAAAACCTGATTGCAGTGAGTCTGGCAACGGGATACACAACATGCGCTAGCGTTCCGCATGTTTTGATTAGTGGTTTCAAAAACCTCCTGGCAGTGTCTGTCATGGTCAATTATACGTTCAAAGAATCGGAACAGGTATGTTCTGGTCAAGTCGTTCGCTAAACACTGAATTTACCTTCATTGTGAGTTTTTGAATGTTTTAATGTATTTACAATGAGGGATTAGCGTCTGAAGCTATATCGCATATGGTACTCGGAACCGGAACTGGTTGCGATTAACTGGCGTCCTAATAAATGGTGCCAGAAAATACTTATGCCACTATTGTCTGCAAATGCGGCACTGCTGGTAATTGTCTGTTTCTCCTTATTTGCAAGCGATGAACGCCCGGTCTGATAAACTGTGTTGCGTTTATGTTTCCTATTGTGGTGTGTCTTATCGGTCACCCCCGATTTTGCGCTAGCAGATCGCGTCGGGCGGTGCGTTCACGAATGGGATATTTTGTACTAAACAACTGATCCACACTAAGGTCTGGGCCCTCAATCAGTACTCAGTTTGCAGTTAGCCTTGCTGTGTGACTACCATCTGTAGCCGCTTGGGTGTTCGTTCGCGATGTAACTTGCTGTCTATCACCACTTTTTGCACTGGTTATGAGCAAGTGTTTGCTGTCTGTGATAACGATGATGAGCGTCTGCGGCTGATTCCCGCTGCCGATGTTTGAGGTTTATTTCTAAAATGAGCACCCAGTGAAGCTCTTTTCTCGCCAATCTTCATGTCTCTGACCAGTCAAAGAGCAGTACTTATTCGCACTGATAGTTAACTGCCATACAGCCATGGGAGGAAATTAAACTCTAGCTAAACAAATAACAGTAAGAAAGAGGAATTGACGATTGAAAACAACTGTCCAAACTCAAACGTTCAGCACGGGAATCATTAGAAGTAAACCGGCTGTGATGGGCTTGCATGGTTTATTTAATGCACATCCCATGGGTCGGCACACGGTAATTGAGGAGTCTGTTTGTCTCCCAAAGACAAGATATCAGAGTTTCATGACTTCACCTTCAAATAATCGGTGGCTTAAATGTTCTTCGTCTCTCGGACCGTTACTGTGCTATCAGGACCTCGATGAACGGTTCCAACTTTCTGTTTTGTTAAGGTTTAGTTCATTCCTAACAATTTTTGCGTGATCCACACTCCGTTGTGCATACACGACATTTTTATAGAGCCACTGGTGTTAACGCAGTGGATGGTGATCTAAACTTAGTTCTCGACATTGACTTTGGCGTACATCTCTTCTGTGAACACCAGCTTGTCGATTTCTCAGTCAGTAGTGAACTCGATTACCGGCACACCCGATTGTATCACGTGGGATCCGCCGAATTTCAGTGACATTACGAAGTCTACCTTTGTAACGGCAAGTACTGATACATTTTCTTCGAAAATGTGTGTCAAATGAGTATCAGAATCGGGTTTTTACGTGCCACCGTTGATCAAGAAAGTTTATTTTAAATCCGTTGAACTTTGTGTTCTGGTGTCTTAGGACTTTATCGCTTCGCATAATTGGTCAATTGATATCCTCTGGAAAAAGTGTCTTGCGAGGAGTGTTAGCATTAACTTTTCCTCTTAACTGGTTATTTATTGAAAGCGATAAAATTCACTTAGCCGGCTCAAAGCGTTTGCTATACGAACCGATAGAATTCACATGAGCAGTTTTCGAGGTAGTGGCATTGTGAACAATGCAAAACTTGTCAATCTATTCCTGTTCGAATACAAAGAGTGTGGTCTTTTGGCCATGCATTAGTGTCTTTCTCTCCATTCCATAGATCCACGGTGATCACTCAGTGGTGGTCAGTATCAGAATTCTGTATTACCGGATCTGTTTCCTGCCGAATATTTTACTGACGCAATCGAATCCGTTTATAACGAGACTTATGGCAATTAACTTCGAACATGCCGGCCATGTTTGTGAGATAGGCAGTGCTCTCTAATAAACGTCGGTTATGATCATTCTGCTTTGATTAGTGTCCTATATGTTAGCGGGTCTGACTGCCATCCTGTCTATTGCATGTTTGTTTGTGGTATCTATTTGATCGCATCTGTACTTGATCCATTCAAATCAGTTCGCTAGTACTAATTGAATTCCACTTCTATTGGGCACCTTTATAAGTGCACTTCGAGTTCTTTTGTCTGCCTGCTTTGTTATCTACTGTTGACTACAACAGTTATTTTGACTACAGTAGTCATATCTAATTTCTTCTGTAGGTCAAGGAATACCTGGCTGATCCGTCAAAATTCACGGCCGTCGTTGCTCCAACTGCCGCAGCCGTTCCGGAAACCAAAGCCGACGTAAAAGCAGCCCCCGCTGCTCCTGCCCCTGTTGAAGAGAGTGAAAGTGATAGCGATATCGGAATGGGTCTGTTCGACTGAATCGTGCACATTGAATAAAGAATTGGTGATTGATTAGTTGTTATTGCTTTTCACTTTAGTCAGTTCTGGCCCATGCGGTGTTTCATCCATCTATATGAGGAGCATTTTACAAGCCGCGACTGGGTCTGTTCAGAAAGTTTTTAGATCAGCATCAGTATTTACCACTTTCACGCAGGTAGGTGGTTCGCGTTTATGCATAACGCTGATAGATTGCACTTCGTAGAGTGAAAAAGACTGGCTTGTGCTGATTTTGCAAACGATCGCTTCTCTGGTCGGTTGTGCTCGGAGTTGAACCAGGAATACATTATCGCTTGGGATTTCGTTTGTGTATCTGTTACTTTGGGCACCACCGGATTGAGGCTTTTAGGTTTTTCTGTGTGTTGCAGTTACTTGTGTGCCTGAATCAGTAACGATGTTAATCTACTTACCCTGTCACTCTTTGGTATTGCAAGAATATCTCCCTCAAAGTTCAAGTGATGTTCATCGGGGGCTGTGAGACATTTTCTAAGCGCCACGGATGTCAGACGTGTTGAGATCTTCAGTGATGGTGTCCGCATAGAGTGGTACCAGCGAGAAGGCAGTACCAGGCAGACATTTGGTGGTGAGGGTCGAAGTGGTTCGTTAATCGAGACCTTAAGGGCACATCGGTTCAATGTTTTATTGTTCATTGTGCCGTACTTTCTCCGGATCCTGCCGTCACCGACATGAGGTTCGAGGTGGTCAAGCAATAGCTTATCAAAGGTGAATGGGAACAGCCACTTGTAAGATAAGAACTGCAGATCGCATTCAACTCCCTGGCTTGAGGTTTCATAGTCCACCTGGCTGCCAACCAGGGATGGTGGCTAATCGGCCCCAACGGCATGACAGTAGTTGTGCGAAATAATAATAATAATAATAACTAGTAAATGTGTTAGCGTTGTAAGCTTTGTCTTGCAAGCATTGTTTTACTCTTACGTACAACTTTATTTGCAGCCAGTAAGCTTATAACTTCTCTCAGTCCGCTCATTTATCTAGGAATTCTTTGCGTTGGCTAAAATGCTAAAAGGCCTCATGAACAGTGTGATCGAGGACAACCACTAAGTTTACGAACACTGAATCCGCAGTAAAATCCACTACAGACTGGGAATGTATGTAATGTTTTCTCGGCCGGGTCGGAATATTGTCTTTTCCTGAATCTTGTCTTGGGTATTTGGGGAACCGGCGTAATGTTAAACGAACACCTTGGGGACGGTGTGTGTGCAAAACTTGGTCCCACCAGCACCACTGCGTATTCCGACAAGATGCGCTCTGGACCGCGACCGGCTATTCACTTCTCTTCATCTTCATGGTCCTGTTCGAGCGGGCTCTAGAGTCTCCGCATTTAGCAGAATGGCTACGAGTGACAAAGTGGTATGTTCGTTTATGTCCGTTACTGACATGCAAAGAGCAGTCCGTATTTACCACTGCGGCACTGTTGGCGGTAGTGTGGTAGAACCATTTAGAGCAGCCTGGTTTTTGCCACGTTGTGCTCGGACGTCGAATACAACATTTGGCTGCGTTTCCCCTAGCAAAGGATGATAAGGCTAAGCATTCAAGTAGTCTCTTGGCGCCGTGACCCCCGATTGCTTAACCTGCTCCAGATGATGAGTGCGTCATCGTATTCCTGGCTTGGTGAAGATGGCGGTTTTTGTGATGCTTGTCAAAGATCTTAAGTCATATCAAATCTACTCTCTCGGATGCAGTGGAAAAAGCTTTGTTCTGCCTTGAAAACCAGTGCGATCCTCACCCATCTCGACCGCGTGGTTCAGCTTGGTGTCACTGGGGGAGAAGTGTTGAGATCCCCAATCATCTGGAACTCAGCTGGAGTGAATATGGTGCAAGTGTTCTAGACTTATCAGAGACAGCGCACTCCAATACTCGCCAGATCGGCTCTTCGACTTACTTGTCAGAGAGTGCGGACATACATGCTCACGATGGCGTGTCACGTTGACAAGCACAATACACCGCAAGGCGTGTTGCAACTCCTGTAGTTATTGTAGGCAGTTTGCTCGTCAATGGACTTCCACGTACTAACGCAGCGTACGGTCGCTCTATGCTATTGGTGGTTATTAATGAGTGAGGAATGCTCAGTATTGTTGCCCATAAATGCACATTGTACACTCAAGGTGTGTACAACAAATTCAACAAATTGACTACGATGTAAACAGCCCCAAAGAGCGTGTCTGGCAATCGAGTCGAAGGCAGTCTTTAGACTCAAAAATGTCACGACTGTTGACTAAAAAAAGTTCCGGTGTTCCAGTGTCTGCCGCAAGGTGAAGATACGATCGATATACTCGCGACCAGGCCAGAGACTTGCCTGTATGTCCTTTACATAGTTCTCTTCTTCAAAAGCTGTCGCAGTTTGAGGCCCCTGAGCAGCTTGGATGTGACAATGACGGCTGATACGCCTGTTTGTCATGATGTCTGGATGTTTTTGAAGTTGGAAATAACTGTCCATAAGTATCAGTTATGAACTTCAGTCCCCCATATGGGACGGGGGAGTGTGAACAGTTCAGGCAACAAGCTTTCACCACCGTCTTTGAAGGGTCTGAACTTACATTCCATTTAAGTTCCGAAATTCTAGATTCGAAAGTCCCCGGTTTCCGACGGTAGATTTTCTCAACTATCGTAACTAACTACAGTCTTCATCATCGACAGCTGGCTGAGGCAAGTGGAACTGTTGATCAAAGTGTTCAACTCACCCTTCAAGTCGGTATGACACTCTGCAAATTCATGAGTCGTCTTCTCCACATCTAGTCCCACTAACATCTTCCTGATGGCTAGTGCAGCTACAACTCAAGGAAAACAGAATCCAGTTATTTACTAATAAAAATGCTTTCTCCATCTCTGGCTTGCTTGAAGAAGTAAGCCTCACTCTTGTGGAATCCGCAGTGCTCCTTTGAAATAGACCACTTCACATGAGATGCACGTAGCTGCTGGTGTTTTTCCTCAGTACCCCTTTGTGTCACTCTACTGTTGTATCCTGAACAGTTTAAACGTCCGCTGTTTAACAGGCACTTCGTGTACCTTCGTCGCCCAATTTGCAACTGAATATGTTTATGAGTAGATGATCTCTGGTTAAATTATAAGACAAAACGAGCACGAAAAACGAGATTATTTGAGTCGAGGTGACTACTCCGAGACGGGCGACACTCTTACGGAGGGATGGCACCCATAGCTGGCGGCGGCATGTTCACTTCGCGTTCAGGGTATAGTTGCACGGGGTAATCTCCACTTGACGCATTGCGGTCGCCTGAGCTGAAGTCCGCTACTCGATATTCACGATCCATGGGGTACGCGTAATTATGGCAACCGATTGTCATTGCGTCGGGCGCGAACACCGAACACGCCATCCAGCCTCTTCCCGTCTGAAGTCCCAGGACTCAGCTGTGCGTTCATGTCACCAGCAGGCAAAACGACGTCCGAGTGCTTAGTTTGCTCACGAGGATCGAAGAATCGTAGAAGGCTTTCGTGATAACATCCAAACAATAACCTATTGGAGTACATGTAGACATAACAATTGATAAACTTCCTGGGCTACGTCGACCAACTCTGATAGGAGAACTAAGTCTGGTGGCCAAACTTTGCTCTACCTTTGAACACAGTGTAGTTCTCACCCGAACGTGATCACCAGTTTAGTGTTACTTGTCACCAGAGACCTGAAGAAGAACCTCTGACTTGCAGCATTGTCTAAGGGGGGAATTCAAGTCAGGGCGCGTTTCGGAGACAGCATACGTCCAGTTCCAGACTCGATGGGGTGCTCATCTGAACGACTTGCTGACCGGCTTGTCGGAGAGTGAGGGCATTGTAAGTGCCAATGTTCACCAGCTTTCTTGGCTTTAGAAAACAATAATCCCCCAAATGTACGGGAAAGAAGAAAATCTTGGGGTGCGAGAGAGGTCGTAGTGGCTGAATAACGTCACTGTCGGGAGTACGATAACTTCTGGTATATCCCGGTCGTGTATGCCGCGGATGAGAACTGACTTGATGTCGCGTACTGAGCTACCCAATCGGGGAGAATCAGAACAGGAGTCTGAGCGACACTAAGCACTCTCCACTTATTGGAAAAAACAGCACCTTTTTATAGAGGAACAACAGTATTTATTACTGCTATCATGCGACAGGCGTCCTCACGCTTTGAATGGCCAGTTTGTTGCTGTGCTGTTCTATGAACTTGCATCTAACAACTCGGCTGTTTGGAAGAGATACGCATTCAACAGCAGCTAATCGCCATCTATGAGTGGTTGACGCCAGTCTGACCAAAATTCCGTCCGTAGCAGCTTGCGCGCGAACACTGACTGGCCGAACGCTCTCCAATCAAGAAACCGCTCCAGTTCAAACTCATTGCAATTGAGGGACCCCACCCCAAGTCACTGACTCAAAAGTCTGACCTGCGAGACAACAGGAAACAGGGTTTTCTTGGGGTGGCCGTACCCGGATTCAATGGCTCAACAGTCTGACTCACCTTTGTACTGAGGGTCTTGCGTAGTCCGAGGGCGCAGTGAGTGAGACAGTAATGTCTGATTTTGAGCACTGCTGCACGCAGTGGATGTGCTCGAGGCCAAATCAGGCCATTTGATTATACCCGACGTTTTTCAATCGCTGTGGATGATGCGTCGGCGGTAACGATCAACCGTTGGGCGATCGGAGTGCTGTTTGTTTGAAGTTAACCTTCCTAAACCCACTCTTCCTGATTCGGAAGACAGCAGTACCGCAACTATGAAAGTAGTTCTGCTGTATGCTCATCGGATCATGTCTCAGTACCTAAGCACTACTATGGGGTCAGTAGTACGAGGTGGAACCCTAGTGGTGCATCTCCCTTTCGTCTGGCTGTTCCCCTCTTACCTGTCTGACAAGGTTGCACCTGGAAGAGCCGAAGTCCTAGTCGATGGATCGATGCAGTGTACAGGCCTGATCACCACATCAAGGTAGCAGGATAGGTCCTGCGTAGCAGATTTGTATGTGTATCAGAACTCTTGTTACTGTGTACAGGATCCTGCCGACGTTTGACTCGGGCACCCAGTTACATGTGGTGCAATGTTTTACTTGACACACAGATAAACTGTTTATTATAGCACCTCACTCGTGTGCTACTTTACCTTCTCTCCGTGTCGGTTTAAGAGGTTCAGTGGTACTTCTCTGGTGTTGCTTTGTCTACAAAATGGCCTAAACTAAGCTGGTCTCACTGGAGTCACAACACTGCGAGAACCTACACTGACGTGCCTGCTGGTGAATTGGGTCTGTGAACGTTGACCGTACAACACTGAGGATGAGGTGGCTTGTCGGAATAGCTGTGTGTGATATGGTTAAGTCACCTGTGTCAGCTAAATGACACCAGTATGTTCTGGCTACCGCAGTGCACTTGTTTCCGGTGACTTGGCTGGGTTAGGGAGTCTGCCAAATTTGTGGAAATCTGGCGTAATGTTTTTTCAATTCTTCTCATGGCGATTCAACGATCCATCTAGTTTGGATGGATCTGTGGATATTAAACAATACCCTTCTGGGGCCTAAAAAAGACAATGCTAACTTTCAAACTGACACTCCACGGCTACGTTCATATTTGTTTGAACTCATCAGGTGGACGTAATCCGAATGAGGGTACAAACCGGCGATCCTTTGCTATGCGAGCTGATGCTTCTATCCGGTCGTCCATCGGTTCAATGGACTTCGCTTGCAACAGGGAATTGATAGGTTATTGAGCTGCAACGTTTTTCACATCTCGTTAGTATGGATGAGCGCAGTATAGTGTTGTGTTACCGTACATTGAGACAGGCAGCGTTGTGAGGAACGTTTGTCACGTCCACATAGCCTGGATTCAGGATTAGCGACGAATGGAATGAATGTGACTGTTGCAGGTCGAGCACCAGACACGGGCAGACGAGCCAGCGCCTGTGAGTAAGTGCGTAGCAAGTATGCACAAGGTGAGTGTGTATGAGACAAGAGATGGGAAGTAGGTTAGTCGTCAACACACCAATGTGACAGTGCTGTCCGGACATCTTGGTGCGATTAGTGCACAGGAAATTTCGCGATAACGGAAGAGGATAAACGTGAGGATCGGGAGGTTTGCGTCTTAATTTGTAATGCCAACCGTCGGTGGAGTTGGTGCGACTGTTGTCCTAGTTGTTGGTCAATCTGGGACTCGTTTTTTACGCCAATTCTTTGAGTGACTGTTTGGTTTTCCTGTTTGCTTAGTTGCCTGTCTGTTTCTTGTGAGGATTGTAGATTGTGCCACATGACTGAATCATCAAAGGCTGTCCAGCAACTTTAGGGCTGTTCGCCTAATAGCTAACGTCTTCAACTTGTGTTCGTCGCAGTTTCAATTTGTGGCGTCGCATTTACGTGCTGATTCACATTAGTCTCATTGGGGTTTTGTGGCATGTATACTGGTACACATAGAAGCGCTTAAGTGACATCATATTGACCGGTTGAAGATTCATTACTCCTTATTTAAAGTAATTTTTCATCAAATTAGTCTTTCACGTCGTTTTCGTCATCACCATTGACGGCAATGCATCGATGGTTCACACTTATGTTCAGCTGCCGTACGATCGTGTAGAGAGGTAGACCAAAGGGTTTGTTTGGGAAACTTGATCATCTTACTGTCTGGGGCTGAGTGTTCTGGCAGTGCCTCCATTGATGCGGTTATCGTTTCTTGATCTAGCGTGGCCCTTGTCGTTCTTCTTGTTAACGGTGTGATTGCCACAACTATTTTGTGCCTTCTATATTGAATACTGTAGTCTTATTCTCTCCTGAAACTGGCATAATGCGACATAGAGTCTCATGGGTGCATACACCTTTCGTCTGACTGGTCTGTTTTGGCCTATCTTACGTGATTGTACCTGGAAGACTGAAGTTCTGGTCACCATAGCTCTCCGGATTGATGCAGTGCACTTACGTGGCCCGCACACCAGGGTGGCAAATTAGGTTTAGCCTAACAGTACGCATCTCACCCATGACCATGTCGTCCCTTTGGGTATTCAAATGTTGGTCTACACTGTTGTCATCATCGCTTTTCGGAAGCTTAGGACGAGATCCGGTTCATACTTCCTTCTCGTTTATAAATGCGTGTTCCATGTTATGTACTTCGTGATAGCTAGTGTGTTTAAAATATTTGGTTACCGTTGATGAACCCCTCATCCCATGATTGCGCAGAATACGGGGCGCAGTTGAAGATAATGAAATTTCTTGCTATCCTCCACTACAAACCGCCAAAGAAGGTGATATACCAACCTTGTTCTGTGCGTTAGCTTGAAACCCCCGATTGCATCTTAATTCAGTGATTAGGTTTTATTAGTTTTATTCAGTGGCAAGCGGTTTTGGTCCTGGCGAGTTCTGTCATTTTCTTGTGAGTTGTACTGTTGTCTTCAACTAGTATGATTCTTTTTTGATTTGTTTGTTTACTTATCAAATTAAAAAAATTACTCTCCATAAGACTGTTAGCCTCCATGCTTTTCCACTCTACCTGCAGGTAACTGGTAAATACACTTGGGGAACATTTTTGAAACGTTAAGGATTTGTAGTACTGCTAATTGGCATTTCCCTCCTTATCCTTGGCCGTCATGACTAAAAAACAAAACCTCCACTCGCATCTTACTGAGTTCAATTTCTGTGCCATTGCCGTCCCTTTGATTTAGAACACGCTTGAGGAGAACAGTGAAATAATTTGGTTTCCTCCCTATTCTAATAGTTCTCCGGCCATTAGCGTTAGAGATTCCGAGGTGTAACATTTATTGAAGGTGCATTATTCAGTCCCCTCGCTTCCCTACTCAGTATGAAGTGACGAATGTTTTCGATACGTAGCGAAACTATTGTTAGTTTTCACGTCAAGGTCACTCCCCCCAAACGAATTACTCCGCTTTCCTTGTCAGTATGACCTCATTTTTGGGAATATTTGAGCCCCTGCTGAGCAAAATACAGCTCCAAACCCGTTCACTGATATATTCGCCCGATTTACATTTCCGTCCAACCCGTGGGATATGGTTCTATGCGATAACCATTTACAGGGTGTTCGCCACCGTATATGGGGCCATAATTTCACGTTTCTCATCGCACTTGCCCTCATCATTGATTGCCATGTCTATTTTAGTGGTCTGCTCAGCTGCCTTTCTCTGTTGCTCTTATTGTGCTTCCGTTTAGGTGCTGCAATTCACGAAGCGTAGTAACTGTGTGTTACAAAATTCGCTGGTTGCACTTTTGCGTTTGGCTCATCAAATCGCTTACCCGCCCTGTTCATTCACACGCACTGTACCGTCAGTCATTTCCGTGAGTACTTGGGTCACGCAATCCACTGATTTTTATTTGATAACGGGTGATGGTGTAAACATCTTTCTCAACGACCTCTTCACGTCACTTCACGATATTTTACCAGTGGGACATACTGTCACCACGTTGCCACCCACTTGACCGAACATGACTTGACGATGTTTATCAAGCGACTATTGCACACAATTGCAATCAAACAACGTCCCTTTTCGTAACCTTTTTTGACCACGGCTTATGTCCGTTTTTCTCTCTCGTAGCATCGAATAGGGCGTGCTGAGCTGTAGTTCACATTGTTCGTTTCATTGTAACGGATGCAAGTACGTGTTTGGACGATTAATCTAGCTTCCATAAAGTAATCGTTTTGGTGAACGCAGAAGCCTGTTTTGTATTAGGGAGACACTTCGTGATCAAACGTTTTCTTTGTCAGCGGTGCTCCTTTGCATTTGCAACCTCAGTGACTGCGACCTAGCAACTCCCAACCGTGTTCAGCCCGTTTAAGAGGTAGTTTACAACTGCCCCTCTTTGGCGTTACTCTGTTCGCCGCTTAACAACGGAATCCGATGAACACCTGACACGTTCAAACTTCGTGTTCCATCCTTTTTGCTCCGCTCAGTTACTTTGTAACCCCATTTGTTTCGTGCGTATCGATCGCTTCTTCTGGCAATGACTTCTTCGCAAATGTTTCCCTACATTACACCTTCGGTATTAGCATAATGTGGAGTACACTGCCGTACACTAGTTTGTGAAATCCGGAAAACTCTAGCGATCTACCGCTTACTCACGCGAACTGTACTAACCTAGGTTGTTGCCTAAGGTTCTCACTTGCATATTTCTGGTAGTCTACTAATGTGCGTGTTCTTTGACCACCGTCAAGAGCAGGTGCCGTTGTACTCACGAGTACGTCTGTATGTAGCCTAGTATGGCCCACTGTTTGTTGGAGTTTCTGTTTGGTCTCCAGTCCACAGTTAACTTATCGTCTTTCTTCAATCCTGTGTAGAAAGTACCAACATATACTTCTGTGTTGTAATTCCCCTTACCTTACCCTCTCAACTTCTTTCTGCTTATCCTAGCTTCTGTCAATAAAGTCTCCATTTTCTATTCCCCATAAATAAGGATTTCACTCCCATACTAGCCTACCGTCTGGCTAACCAGCATTGTTTGGCTGGATTACAAAGGTCTCCAGTCACACACCTCCTAGTATTATTTCTTCAGGCTTACATTGGATGCATGGTGTGCGAGTTGGACCGCAATTATTACAGCATAAACTAGCCGTGGTGATGGTTATGCTTAAGCGTCCTCTGGTTTCGACCACTGTGGCAAGCTGATTTGAAAACAGATGTCATCAACCTAATTGGTGTAGTTCCAATCATAAAAATGTTAAACAATGAATGTGTGCAATTAATGGATCGCCTACATAATGATTTAGTCGGTCCATTCCATCCGTCGATATGCATAATTGACCTTGGAACATTAGACCTATCTCAATCGGTTACTTTTCGAATTCACACCGAATAGTTGAACTGGTGGCGTCCCACAGTATCAGAATGGTAAGTAGCAAAAGATCGGTTATGGGAGCTGAACACTTCTAAAAATTGAGTCGTTCCAACGCACCAGAACTTATCAGTAGACAATAGTGTTTATCGCCAGCGGATCAGAAAAACAGATGTAATCAAGCCAACAGAAAACACTATCGACCGGAAGTGTAAGTTAATTTTGGTTGGTGAAGCAAACGAGAAGTGCGCCAGTGTACACTCACGCCACATTAACGATACAAAGAGTTGAAATCAAAAACAGGACGATTCAAGTGTCCCTTATAAGTATGCGTTTACAGTCAACATAGTGCGATCGAACTACCTGTCTGCATGACAGGAATCAGTATAACCACCCTTGGCTGCTTGTTTTGTTCCAATGAAAAGGGTCTTTGTGCGATTGGTAGTTTTATAGAGTTCTTGTATAATTTGTTGTATTTGTCGACGTTTTACCGCTTTTGAAGCGAAAACTTGGGGCCAGTTTGCTCGTAATACTCTTGTAGCGCCCTTGCTTTCCTTTGCTCAACTGCGATCAGAAGCGTTACAAAAATCTCCCTTTGGTCGCGAGATCATACATTCCTGTTTACCATTTCTCATTTTGTTCCATCCATTAGAGTACTTGAATTGCCACACCTTACTCAGTTTAATGCGGCTTGGATGTCACTAAATTTAATTTAAGATTGGTACCTATCAATTGATACATCTGCATGTATTAGTGTGCTAATATTTACTTCTGTACTGAAGCTCTCCTTACTGTACTCCATTGTTTGTTCATCATCTTAGTTAGAGTTCACACGAGATTAAGAGGTTTGGAAGATGTGAAATGTTTCTCGAGGTATGGGAAACGTATGCGATGTGTGGAAAGTACACCGCGAGCATCTCACTCATTTTCTCGATATATCTTTAGAAAACTTTTAAAGTGTACCTCCGGTTTTGGTCGTCTAACGGTTGCCAGCTAAAGTATACAGCGACCTAGCTAATACATTGATGATCCTTTGCGGAGTAGGTCGAGTGAAGTGAAAAAATTGTGGTGTTCTAAAACGGCAGTCTTGTACATTTTGTGGCCATCGTTTCCAGAGTAATTAGCGAATCCAAAAATTTGGACAAATGGCTGGAACAAACGAGCAGTAAATTGTGAAAGGCAATTCGTCATTTGCATCTTCTTCATAAACTGCCAAATGTTCCACGCGCCCTTGATGTCAGTAATGTAACTGCCGTCAAAAACTTGGTAACGAAGCGGCTCACCTGAACTAGTACCTGTTGCATGTATCACAACAGATATGGCTACTCATAATAACCCTATGTCGATATGTTCTATCTGTCAACATTCATTCCCAGGCCTCTCTCGTCCCTTGCGTAGACTTGGAATGCGAATTACCATAGGTGCTTTCAACGTCCGCACTTTAAACCAGATGGGTCAATGGGCTACTCTCGCATGAACGTTAGACTCGGTGGATGTTGATGTCTGCTGCATTTCAGAGAGTAGAATCTAGGACAGTAGTCAATGTATTGAACTAAACAACACCGGCACTGTCTACCCGATACTGGTTATACAATTCGTGTGACTCGATAGCCACCGCTACCCGTCGAGCTGTAATAAGTATAGTTCTCAGTACGACAGCCGAAACCCCATTGATAGACTGGATTCCTGTCAGCACTAGACTTTGTGCTGTCCATTTTGCGGGTTCTGTCGAGGCCAGCTTTACACGCAAAACTTTCAGAAACCTACAAACTTGAAATGTCGTACTTAGGTCTGTAGATTTAAGACCATTTAGTAAAACTGAGGTTCGTAATACGGTTTCTGGCCCAGATGACCTCATATCGGTACTTCTGGAAGAAGGCATATAGGTGGTAGAGGCCTTGACCCACTTGTTTCAACTAGTGCAGGGATCACTCGACAACTGTCCCCATACTCAGGAAAAGAACCAGGGCTCTTACGAAAATCATAAGGGAACTAGCTTGACCCCAGTCCTCACTAGGGTTCTGGCTTCCATCATACTTCATCGACTCACTGCACCTGGGGAGATAAACAGTAGGGAAGAAAAAGCAAGCTTTCGTCCCGGACGGGGATGCTTCGATCAAATTTTCGATGTTCGCCAAATTCAGAAGCAACGTCATGTGCACAGCCGGCCAACAATGGCTGTATTTCTGGACTATAAAGGTCTGTTCGATCGATCTACACTGTTGGAGTTGCTTAAACGCAGGGTATACCGACCAACTATGTGGGCATACTATCGGCACTAAATTTCCACACTTCAGCTCAGGTTAGGGTATACAGTGAACTATCTGCCAATTTCAACACCACGAGTGGCTGTCCACTGTCACCACTTTTGTTTGGTTTTGTGATAGACGAACTAATGAGGGACTGTCTGTGATACTCACAAAATGCTGACATAGACCTACTACCCGATGGGAGATTAACTGATCGTGATTTTACTGATGGCGAGGTTTTGCCATTTGGTAATTTTCATGCCGCACTGACAATGCAGTTATTCATTAATGAATGTCGGTCGAGTTCTTTTGCTCATTCCTCACATTTTCACCGACTTAGAAGGTTGGGTCATGTATTAGGGATGCCAACTATCCGTCTGCCACACCATACACTCTTTGCTGATACTGCGGCCGGCTGATGCAAGGTGTGAGATGGACAGATGATGACCTGACGTAGGAAAGTGAAATTGTTCACGAAGAGGTTGGTCACTGTAGATTGGGTTCGTCTCCTGGGCTGGGGCCCTCGCGACTCACAGAGTCGGTGGTTGGAGACTTTAAGTGAGGTGGCGGCTAGTCGGGCTCAGTGTGTAGTGGCCAGCGATCGTGTGGCTTCTCTAAGGATCCCGGCTACAACCGTGCTTTATTGTTTGTCTGTTCTGTACACATGCTTCTGCGTACGCCTGCTATAGGAGGCCTGATGTGAACTCGGTGTCACTTTCTTCAGCCGTGCAACTAATTGCACGCAGCAAATTTCTTGCTCCTAACGACTAATCTATTCTTTCATTATTCGAGGTCGTTTAACCTGGACCTTTTTAAGCGTTGTTTAACGTACTCGAAGTTTCCATGCACTTTTCCCTTGGTGCGCTTTTGATTGTCGCCGAGTGGGCTGGGGCCCATCTGGCGCTTCTCTTATTTCTTCTCTTGGTTGCTGCCGTTGGTCCCAAATTAGGCTAGAACTAACTGCTTATCATATTTCCTAACATTGCTGGAAATATACGGTTCGATGCCTGATGGGACTACGTTTCGACTGCTCTTCAGGAAAGGCGTTTCAAACTGCTAGTGGACGAGGGTCGAGCGCATTCCCACTTATCCACAAGTGGTGTGAATGTTGTCGTTTTTTTGGTCGAGTTTTCTATGAAGTGAGTACACTTAATGATGCGGGGCAGTAAAAGCCGTAAGGAAGCTGTGTTGCTGAAGACGCCTTGCTTTCATTTACAGCTCGGTTGTTTGTCTACATGTTGTGGACACCTTGATGTGGAATGATTAAATGTAGTCTTAGCTGTTTTATTTGTTAGGTCCCTTCTCGCTCCCTTCTTTTTATCCGTTTTCCTATACAAGGTTCGTTTTTTGTCTTCATAGTTATGTGGCATTTGGGTCCCAGAGGCTCAGTAGCTCCATTCCCCTGGCAGAGTCAAATGAGCACGCCAAAGAACACGAAGGAGAACGACTGTTGTGTGTCAGTTTGGTCAGCTGGTTGAATAAAAAGTTGATCCAAAAGACCGTACTAGTTCCCGAACCGTTTTCAATGGACTTCATTGCTGTTTTTCTCCCCAACCATTCTGGTTGACTTTTCAGGATGAAAATGTTACTTTGTAAGGCGTGTGAATTATTATAGGTTGCTCTCATCCTTATGTATGTTATTTGAAAAGGTATTCTGGTAAGCATGTTGTTTTCTCGAAAAGAAGGCCTTAAAGGTATTGCAGAGGTTTTTGAATTCTGAAGTTCACCTATTCTGTGGACTGTGCCAGTCTAGATTAGTCTCTTTTTTCTGTTTCTGAGCAGCTACAATTTCACTTTCAAACTAACCTACCGTCCGGCTAACCAGCGTTGTCTGGCTGGGTTACAAAGGATTCCCCTCACATCTGTTCATAGTCCTCCAGTTTTACAGTGAATAGGATCTGTGGGTAGAAACACAATTGGCTCAACACAATCTATTCACAGTGACACACGAACAAACGTCTCTTGGATTCTGTCGCCGTGACAGTTTGACACGGACAAGAGCGTTGCCAACCATTATGTTAATGACGCATTACATTAAAGACTGTTCAACCGTCAAAGAACAAAGTAACCTAACCGTATGTCCTTGATGTGCTAATTCACGCCAAAAACAAGTAACCGAATCAAAGTGCATGCTTCCGGACCTCTTCTGCTACCCTGATGTGGCGGTCAGGTTTGTACACTGTATCGGTTTAGAGAGCTATACTGACTAGGACTTCGGTCCATCCACGTGCAACCTTGTCAGACAGGTCAAAGGGGAACAGCCAGATGAAAGGGAGATGCACACATGCGGTTGTATCTTGCACCACTGACTGTCTAGGAGCACTCAGGTAGTGAAACACGATCCTATGGGCACACAGCAGAACTATTTTTGTAGTTACGGTCCTGCTATCTTCCGAACCAGCAAGAACGGCCTTATAAAAGGTACTCTCAAACGAAGAACTCCGATCGTCAAACCGGTGACCGTGACCGCCGGCGATCTGAAAACATCCGGTATAATCGAATGGCCCGATTTGGCTCCGAGCACATCCACTGCGTGCAGCAGTGCTCAAAATCAGACATTACTGTCTCACTCACTGCGCCCTCGGACTACGCAAGACCCTCAGTACAAAGGTGAGTCAGACTGTTGAGCCATTGAATCCGGGTACGGCCACCCCAAGAAAACCCTGTTTCCTGTTGTCTCGCAGGTCAGACTTTTGAGTCAGTGACTTGGGGTGGGGTCCCTCAATTGCAATGAGTTTGAACTGGAGCGGTTTCTTGATTGGAGAGCGTTCGGCCAGTCAGTGTTCGCGCGCAAGCTGCTACGGACGGAATTTTGGTCAGACTGGCGTCAACCACTCATAGATGGCGATTAGCTGCTGTTGAATGCGTATCTCTTCCAAACAGCCGAGTTGTTAGATGCAAGTTCATAGAACAGCACAGCAACAAACTGGCCATTCAAAGCGTGAGGACGCCTGTCGCATGATAGCAGTAATAAATACTGTTGTTCCTCTATAAAAAGGTGCTGTTTTTTCCAATAAGTGGAGAGTGCTTAGTGTCGCTCAGACTCCTGTTCTGATTCTCCCCGATTGGGTAGCTCAGTACGCGACATCAAGTCAGTTCTCATCCGCGGCATACACGACCGGGATATACCAGAAGTTATCGTACTCCCGACAGTGACGTTATTCAGCCACTACGACCTCTCTCGCACCCCAAGATTTTCTTCTTTCCCGTACATTTGGGGGATTATTGTTTTCTAAAGCCAAGACAGCTGGTGAACATTGGCACTTACAATGCCCTCACTCTCCGACAAGTCGGTCAGCAGGCTGTTTTATGGAGTACTTTCTCAAGTCTACAGGTCGCTGTGCTTTATATATCGCAGACTCATGTCTGCGATGCTAGCACCGTTACTCACTTGGGGTCATCTGTGGGTAACTCTCGATCCAAGCGCCTATCTTCCAGAGTGTTGGGTGGCGCTGACGCTGAGCCTCCTGGTCAAGCTTGTATGAGAATCGCAGAGTTCGAAACGAGGTAATATTGACTCGATCAGACCCCAATGAACAGTCACTTATGCTTTGTCGGACTCAATACGTCGGTTGATTTATGTCAAAGCTAATCAGAAGAACGCCGTACATTCATTGTACCGGTCTACACTCCAACAAATGGCTGTTCGAATGCCATCAGAAGTGCGTTCTACGAAGCCCTCGTTGACCTTCGGAAGCAGACTAAACACTCTGGCATTGCCATCATACTAGCAGGCTGTATTGATGCTCAACCTGGTCGTCCTTCGCCAAAGGAGAAGCGACTGGGAGGTATGTTTGGTATCTGAGCGCAACGCACTGCCAATGGTGAAGGACCGCTGTAGCTGTGAACCTCTCAGGGTCTTTATATTCCGAGCACCGCATTTCAACTCAAGAAGAGTCACTTGTTGCATGGAGACCTCGATGTGCTTCTCATCCATGGACACAATTCGATCCCATAGCAGTCAGTTACAAGTGTTATCACTGTATAAAAGACTGTCGTGTATTTTATAACAACCACCTGGACTCGAACCATGTTGCTGTGCGTGCTCATTTAGTTTCGTCAGTTGCCGAGAAGTCATCTACTCGTAAAGGAAAGACATTTAGCTGACATTCGAGCGAAGGGAGTATCAAAAACGTTCACTGGAAAGCGTTTGTGAACACTTCGAAACAGATGAGAGAACCTGATGAGTGGCACAAACAAATCACAGCATATGCGAACTGTTGCCGTGAAGAAGTGTGTTCCGTAAAAGCTGACCACTTGCGACAGAACTGTATTTCCGTCACGTGGCTAAGCCTCATGAACGAGCGTCGCTCGATTCCACCTGGTTCTCAATATGAATACGGCAGTCAACAACCTGAATGCATGCTGACTAAAGGCTTGCGCAAAGGCCGTGAGCACCACTTGTTCGAATAGTGGAAAGAGGTGAAACGAACCATCTTATCTTGGAATAGCAGAAAGCTATTTTCCCCGATCGATGGTAACACTGGCCGTCGAGTCAATGTGAGCTCATATGTGAAAAACGGGACTAACTGATCGCCAGTCAGTCATGCCGACTTGTTAGGTGGGCGCAGTTCAGCCGGCCTCGGCCAGACCACGTAAGCGGTAGGATCCGAGTTGTCAGTTATCGCGTTCCAGACGACTCTCCGTTGTAATCAGAAGTGGCTCTGGATCGTAAGAATGCTCATGGACCGCACATCCTCAATCCTTTTTTCAAGGACATTGGGGGGAGGTTAACATTATGACTGACAAAACTTCCCCAGACGATTTGGGAAACTGAAGATGCACCTCGTGAGTGGTGTTAATCGACAGTGATTGCCCTTTTCAAAAATATGGCTCGAAGTCTATGTGACGACAACCGGGACATCAGTCTAATGTCCGCTGCGTCCAAATTACTCGCTGGCCCCACGTTACCTCAGCTCATTGTGCACAGAGAAAGTCAGATGCGGTCCGGTCGTGGGTGTGTTGATCACACTTCAACCCTGTAACGGATCTTGGAGCATCGGCAATCCCATGAGCAGCCGATGGTTATGTTTTTTTTTAGGACTGAAGCCTGCTTTTTTTTGTTGCTCGTAACATACTCTGAAAATACCATCTTCGCAAGGGAGTTTCATGGGAATACTTGAATCTGTTGAGATCACCGGATGCTCACTGTACAAGTAGGGTGACAGTTTATGGACAATTGTCTCCAGCGTCTATCACCTCCAGTGACATTCGTCAAGGGTGTCCGGTTTCCCCTTTCTTAACCACTTCTGGGAATTGCTTTTGTGGAATCTAGGGAACTTGGTGTTGAGCTGCTTTCTAGTCCTAAGTTGACGAACATGAAACATGCGGATCACATTGTCTTACTTAGTTCCTCTGCAGAAGATATTCAAACCGTGCTGAACGGAATAAATGACAGAGTTGGTCTATATGGAATACGCTTCGCATCTTCAAATAGCGAAGTTATGCATCAAGACTGGGGTATCCCCACATCTACTTGCTTTATTGCAGGCGGTCCACTTGAGACTGTGGACACATTCACATACCTGAGTACTGCCACGTCGTCAACCTGTAATAATGCTGTTGAGATATTGGTGGGGATAGCAAAGGCGCATGTTTCCTTTATTAGTCTGCGTCATTTGTGGCGTCGAAAAGACGTTTTTGGTTGTCGCTGAAATTAGAGGGTGCATAGTGTTTGTGTGGGTCCTGTTTTGCGCCATGGTTCAGAAGCGTGGCCTGCTCGCAACGAAGAGATGGACAGGCTTGTTGTGTTTGGTCACTGTCGTCTCCGCCACTTAGTCCACACTAAGTGAACTGATCACGTGAGCAATGTGGCCATTCACCGGTGCGTATTCCGGAACACTGGGCATGCGCGATTAATTGGTCAACTAATCACGCTGCATAGCCTGTGATGGTTGGGTCACGTACTTCGCATGCCAGCTGGGCGTTTGCCATGTCGGGCACTGTGTGGTGGGACCACCGACAGTTGGGTAGAACCGCGTGGTGGTTAGGCAACAACGTGGTCGTGAGACATGAAGATCCCGACTATTCCGTTGAGCAGAGCGGGTAGATGTCGCCTGTCTGGTTGGGGTCCTCGTGGTTACTCAACTTGCCGGTTACAAAAGCTATGCGAGATGGCGATGTGCCGCAGTCAATGGCATATGTGCATTGTGCTACTCAGAATTAGGGACTTCGAGTTCTCGCAGAAATCGTACTTGAATTGAAGCCTCCCACGCAAGTGATAAGGTGAAAACCTGGTACTGGTAGCAGTAAGCAATTGTTATTCCTGAGTTGAGACGCCGAATTGATGGATGTACAACAGTATTAAAGAAGTCACAGCGTATCATTGGCTGATCGTATTAGCACATGCAACANCACTGAGACCGTTCGTCCAATCCTGATATTGTTTCTTTAACGCGATATTTGGATTGACCGTTTGTCAGATCTTCTGTTGCGTCGGGGTTTGGATAATCGGTGAATCGAGATTTCCACCACATGCATCCATGCCATTTCTTGTCTTCTCGCGTACTCCTCTCTAATTGTCATTTGTTATTGGCATTATTGTTATCGTGGCTAACCTTGCCAGCAGAATTTCTTCTAGGATATTTCACGTCACTTTTGAGATGAGCGGCGGCCCGAGCTACAGTACTTTCTGGTCAGACTCATGGCTCTTATAATGGTGACCAGGTTGTTATTAGGGATAATTACGAGGCGCATGCATATGCCTCTAATTATTTACGTGCAATACCAGGTGACATGGTTATTTATCTGCCACTTAGTGGCTGTGTGTCGAATTTTGCTGCTTGTACAGTTGTTTCATTTCTGTTGTTGCTTGTTCGTAGCTGGTGGTCTTTTTTGCATTATCGATCATTGGACGACCATTAAAAATGATGCGTGGCAGTGTAGCGGGTACACTTTGCAGATAAACACCGCTACCATTGTGTGGTATTGGCTTCATCAGATGCACTTCTTAATCGCACTAAAGTGAATGTATGGAACTGTTCGGCTGGCCTCAACCACATCACATAGAAGGCGGGCTATTCTACGTGTTCCAGACTGCTGTTCACCGAGAACAAATGTTGCCCCAGGGTTTAGGTTATTTAGACGTAACAGTCTTCCTGGACCAAAACTTTTTTCATTGATCATCAAGAGAGGTTGATATCAGATTGACGAAACCCCCTCAGATGATGTTAAAGTTGAAGAAGTCCCTTACAGTTGGTGCCTATCAACAGCTATTCCTTTCTTCTCAGAAGAGGATCCCGAGGTTTCTATGACAACCACAGAGATGTGTACTGTATCCAAGTTACTCGGTGACCTTTTTTAAGTCGACTCGATAGACTCAGGGGAATCTGGATACGTAAAGAACAGGCGGAATTCCAATCCAGTCTAAATTTTATTGACCACATTTCTACTGTTTGTTATGTCTTGGATCACCGATGTTCGTATAGACTGTCGGTTCGGTTGCCCGTACCGTTCTTTGGAACTACCTACTTCGAGAGAGAGTTCCAGAAAAACACGCAAACCGGTTTACGTCATTGTGTGGTCGCGTTGCAAAAAAGTTGAAGGGGTGTAGGTTTTAATCATTTCCACTGGCGTCTGCCGAGTGTCCGTCATCTGTGTTGTCCATAGATCAACCGGTTATTTCTGAAATGAAAAGTATACAACGCATGTGTACGTTCTGTTCTGCCATATGGTTCAGAAGCATGGCTTATCCTTGACGAGAATGTAGGCACACTTGGTGTGTTTGAACGTCGTTGTCTCCGCCAATTAGGTCATTTCAGGTGAGATCATCTCGTGAGTGGCGTGACCGTTCTCCAGCGCGCATTTCGGAAAGCTCGGCCTTACGCGATTAGTTAGTCAATTGGTCGTATTCAGTAGCGTGCGATCACTGGCACACTTACTGTGTATGCCAACTGCACATTAACTGCACCGGACGCTCTATATTGCAAGCACCAGTAGTTGGATAAAACATCGGAATGGTCTTGCAACGACGCGATCACAGAATTTTAGGACCTCGACTATTTCATTAAACAAAGTGGGTAGGTGTTGTCTACTCACTTGAAGACCTCGTGGTCACTCAAATCGTTAGCTAGAAAACCTCTCCAGTGTACCACAGCCAGTAACTTGCTTGCATTCGTAAGATATCCTGTTCTTCTGTTTAAAATTGAATCTTCTGCCGTGCTGTTTTTCCCTTGGACATTCCACTTCCATGTAGTGAGTGCCTTCTGGTGAAATGCTTAGTCGTTGTGAATAAAATGGATGAATCTAAGGTATTGCTCAGTGGGTTTGCTAATGATTTGTGCATGTAGACCAGGGTTCCTATAATTCATAATGGGTTTTTTTTAGAGTATTGCTTCATTATCGTTCATTTGGGAATGGGCTCCTGCTTCCACTATGCTCGACCAGAAAGTGTGGCTGGACGGTTTAAAACAAATTGTGCGGGTTTCCTCACTTTAGGATTCATGGATGCGCGATCCTTCCAACTTTTTAATGCTTGCTTTGAAATAGGGATAACCATTCCAACTTTGCTCCTGTGTTCATATTTAAGATTTCCGTTAACCATCACAAATGTAGCATAGTCATAGTGACCTCTTAATTATGTAAGCCTTACTATTGTGATCGTAGACGAACAACACTGGATATACGACATCTACCCGGTCGAGTCTGAGTACTTTTATTTTGGAAATTGCGACCGTTCGTTTTCAGAGATGAGGTTTATCTGAAACGCTGTCTTATGCCAATCGCTGTTTTGTTTATACTACTTGCAAGTAGCCAAATATCTTCAGAATGTTTTAGGTGCAACCCTCGTATAAGATAAGAGCATCCGACACCCAAAGAATGAAGCATAGCTGTTCTGCCAAAATAACTGTGTATACCTTGCGACTTTAGTTAACTAAATCGACAGGACATATTCTTTCGAGGTAATCACCAGGAAAAGTAGAGGATTTCACGTATACATGAGAAATACTGTATAGCGAACAAGCTGGATTTCAGTGATTTATTATTAGGCTAAATACATCACACATATCACAAGTTTTACAGGGGAATCGTTAAGGAGGGAACGGGTGGTTAATGAGGTCAGTCAATTAAAAGTCACACTACAATCAAGTACCCACTTGAGCAGTGGTTCTTGACAGGCTAACTTGTTCCGGCAGAACCAGTTGTTGGCCGCTCGACCAGACGCTTATCCGAACGGGTCCGTGAACATGACCCAGGTTGGCTCAGCAATGGAATAACGAAGTCCGTCAACAGCGCCATACTATCACACCCATTGGATTCGGATCAATTTGTCAATGGGACGGACGCATTTCGTCCGGTCCACTGAGTTAAGTTGATTCCTGTGTGACATTGAGGTAACAAATCTCATTAACCACCCGTCCCCCCCCTTACCCCTTTAACTGTTCCCCTGTAAAATGTGTGATGTAAATGTGATATACTTATCCCGATAGAAAATCGCTGGAATCGAGCTTGTTCGTTATACAGTATTTTTTGTGATTACGCTGAAAATTTTTACGCAAGTTCACGCAATGTGTGCTTTTGCTTTTTTCTTCACTAAAAAGTGGCACAAACGGAGCATGGTTATACAACCTCAAGGATTTTGAATTTGGAAGCGCATTTATCTGTATTGCAGTCAGTTTCTAATGTAATTTTCCCTTCTGAAGTATTTCCTAGTGTTTTTTGAGGATATCCACTTTCACATTTCACACGGTAATTTGCCAGCTTTGCATGTTCAATTAAGCCTGCCCTTTTTACGGGTTGCATAATCTCGACTACAATAATTGATAACACGTGAAAAAGTTTGCGAGTAATTTGGATATTTTTGGTGTGCTTTACTTATGGCTGCGAAGCTGTGTCATCGAGTGTCACACTCCAGATTAACTCACCTCATTGGAAAACAAGTGTATGGTCCACTTTTTCGGTCCCAGTTTTTGTGTTACATTTATTCACACTTTAAAGCTAAGAATCAGCGGTTATGAATTGTTACTAGCTGTCCTCTGTTGTACAGCTTCATGAAGAAACAGAGCCATTGTATGGTAGTTACATTGCTCTGTTAATATCTAGGATTTCATCGATGATTTTCATGTTTTCTGGAACAAACAGCATGACGACATTGTATGTTCATTGTATGTTCTGTAAGGAATACTCAGAGAATGGTTACTTAACCAATAAAATTCTAAGTCAGCCATCATTAAGCGCCGCTCTGTTGTTTACCTCCGTCGTCGAGGTCATTCACCTATATGGGTGCGCATAAATAAGTGGTGTGAATCATTAGGTCAGAGGAGTTGTATGGTCTGAATTAATCTTTTCGGTGAACAGAACACTTATCATCATCGTCATCATGGTAATCAGCAATACATCAGTGGTTCTCACTGATGCTTAACTGCCACAACAGAGCAATAGATTATGTGACGTGAGGTGATAGACCTGGCCACTACTAAGCTCTTCGATCTTACTGTCATTTGATGAATGACTGGAAGTGGAATCTGAAGTGCCTTCCGCATATCTACTTGGCGGCTGATCATAACCGCACTAGAGATTAAACTTTTGAATCCCGTTCTGATCCCATCCAGAAGATTCCGTTGAATCCGCTCAGACAGGCATCTAGTTGTTTGGCCAACATATTGTGCTACACAACAAAAGTACATACAAGCATTGGCCCATATTTGACAAGTTGCTTGTAGTTAAGGCTTATTCTGTGCTTGTGTCTAAAAATGGACTGGCTCTTCAGTCATATACCTAGATGTGTTTTTCTTAGTGACTGCTTTTGATACTCTTTTGACTGTTCGGTGCCTATCTCCTTTGAACGTGAGTGAGCTGGACACAGCGTTCCTTTTTGACATTGTGAATGAGTTCCTCAGCTGGTATGGCGACCATGACACACGAGTTCCTTTTAGATGGACGCCATTCCATGGGTCATTTGTAAGAACGGGTTTTTATAAACAACTGATAATTATAAATGAAAGATAGACGTTCATATCCCACTGACTGAAACAGATGTGTAAGTATATGGAGTTGTATACATTTGCCTCATGATTTGCTTCTGCTGTGTTCTGTTGTCTTTGTTTAATTTATTACTACTGAGAACTTTTCTCAGTTAGGACAATATTACAATGTATTCTGAGGGTCAGTTTGAAGGACGAGCACATTTTATTTTGAGCCTGGTGTCAGCACAGTGCGACAGTGATGCCAAATCGCGCGACCACACAGCGACCAAGTCGCATGGATGAAGCTGACTGCTTAGTCTGCTTTTCTCAGCTGTGAAGTTCGAGAATGTAGCAGGAAATAACCGCGATTCGCGTACTTTCGCAATGATCCAGACAGCGGCTTACAACACTGACCTAATATCACACAGCCTCAGTTTCCGCCGTGAACACGATGAGAGTAGATAAGTCCACCATACATTCAATTAGCCATGCAAAAACAAGAGAACTCTTTGACGATAGAACAACTCAGACTGATATACCACGCGTCCGGCAATGAAAGTACCACCTTAGGTACAGTGGTGTATAACAACCGGTGATGCAACGTACGGTTATTTATTTGCGAAAGGTGTTCAAGTTAAGTAGGATGCTTTTTCAAATTTAAATCGTCTACGAAGCCTCGACGAGTATCACCCAGCAACGATGACAAGTGAATCGCCAGCTCAAAAGAACATCCACCGAGTAGCTCAAAAGTGTGTTATGTCTGTTACTGTTGTGCAAAGCATACATGTTTCAAACCTCGTGAGGTGACATTGCAAAGAATGTTCTCCAACTGTTAGAGTAAGCTTGAAACATTCTGTTCTTACTATCTGCCTATTGGTGACATGTACTGCAAACTTTTCTCTGATGAGGTAATATTCTGCTTGAGTATTTTGTGACGAGTCTCATGTTTAGCAACTCTCGTTGATTTTCTCTTGTTCAATTGCCGTCCGAACCCATGATTATGATGCGAGAGAACATGTTGGGCACGAAAATTATAGGCAATATTTCTTTGATAAAATCACAAGTGTGACGTTTATTTGCTAAGGAACAGTTTGAAGTTTATTTTACACCATTTCTATCCATGACTACTGCAGGAGTGTGAAGTTTTGAAAGTGGAGCAAACAGGCATATACCGTTGGATTTGGCTTCAGAAAGACTGCGCAGTTTCACACTTCGTATATGACGTGAGGTTTTACATTGCGTCGATAGAGGAGGAACGCTGGAGTTGCTGCAGAAGTTGCTAGATCTCAGTCAACCGGATTTTTCACTCTGGCATTATCTTAAACATGGAACCAAAGGTTTTGGAATATTTACAAGCGACCATTAAACGGTAGCGCAATTTGAATACTAAATATCTTGTCCTCGCGGTCCTCTCATCTTGTCTTAAAATAATGTGGAGAGAACCATGGTAAAGATTTCGCATTTTAAATACTTTCACGTGTTTACATCACTTAACCGGCTGAAAGCGGCTTTATTGGAGTGTTTTCGGCACAATAATGTTACTAACAAGTAATGTGGCAGATTTATGAATTTAGATGAGACCCAACAATAATGTTAGACAAGTAATTGGCGACGAGCAAACTTCCGTCATTGTGCTATGAGGTCTGTTTTAGGTATGGAATAATTTTAAATTTGGATTATAAAGTTTGTTGTTATTAATCTGTATTTCTAGCTATTAGGAAATTTGTAGCATGTCATATACGAGGGAATTTTGCTGAGTCTGTGAGTTTTGTTCCATGATTCATTCAGTAGTGAATCCAGAGATTTCACACTAACGCGCTAGTGTGTCTCAGTCAGTTCAATAGGACTAAGTCAAATACAATAATATCCATCTCTCCTGTGTCAGCTTCTGGACAACTTCTATACCGCTTTGTAAATCACTGATAGCACGTCTGAACTGCACGTTGAGTTTAAGTTGTGTTGATTGCCAGCCGCATGCTCAGACACCAGCCTAACGAACTGCTCTATTGCCAGTGTCCTGCTTTCGCTTGACTGCTCTTCTGTTTCCCTCATGTTCAAACGAGAAACCTTGGTTATACGATGTCTGGACCGTTGAATGAATACGCAAATAGGGGTTTTTCTCTGAAACACTCACTTTTTACAACCGGTCCATTCATTCGTCCATACCCCATCCATGAACCTGACCCGAAGGCAGTGTGGTTCTGGCAATCGCTCACCACAACAGAGACGCGGAATGTGCTAGAACAAGTGCATAAAAAAGATGAGCGATTGAAAAACATAGTTGTATACGAGAAATGGGAATGTTGTGAATGAACATGTGCTGACTGCTGCCCGTCCTAATCCCGGATAGCGTTTTTAACCAGCGATGGGATCAGATTCAGCAGTCGGCTTCGCCTCCCATCCGACTTGATCACAGTGGCCCAGTGATATGATATCACCGTAGTGCATGCGCTGTAAACACACAAAGTAACCTGTGCTTCGACGCGGTTGATCGCCTTACACCTGTTGAACCTTTTACAAATGTCCGTTCGCGCTTTGGCATGAAAAGTCTGTCGGAGTTACGAGCTGAATTAGGTGTGTGTCTCAAACGAGGTTCACGTAACCTGTTAAACGAATTGATGTTTTAAACACTTGAAGTTCATCAATAAACTTTATTCAAGCCTGGAGCTAATGACTGCGCCGTACCAGCAATGGGATTGTCAGATGATCTCGTCGGTCATCTTTCCCGATGCATCTTTGTCCGAATCGGTCTTAGTGTACGCTCAATGGAAGGACTCTGTGGAACTGACTGTCGTAGCACACCATACACACATTTTTAGCTCTGAGGTGTACCCATGAGTATTATGGAACTAGTTGCCGTCAAGCCTGGCGGTGACTAACAAAATGACGGATTAATAAATGCATAGAAGTGCACCAGATAAATAAGCAAAGTATATAAGCGATTGTGATTGCGCTTGTATATGATATTTGAGTCTTGTCTAACGTCAAACCAGTGACACTGTGGTCACCACGGTTGCTTCATGAAGGCATGGTCGGAGCTCAGATCCCGTTTGTGAGAAGGATATGCACTACTGACGAGCTCTAGCAGGAGAGGAACTTTGGTATAATTAATTTCAAGAGGGACTAGCCGAAAGATTCCGTAGGAATATGACAGCAGTGATCAGTTGAGTGGTGTTCAGTTTATACAATCAAGCTTCATAAGGAAATTTTATGGGAACGTTGATTATAATAACCAATCTATCTCGATAACACCTATTTATCTGTGAAGTAATCTAAAAACTATGACGACTTGTTCACGTTAGTTAAACTTGTTCATCTATACAGCATTCAGCCCATCATCACACTCATAAGGTGAGCCATTTTTATTACCATCACCTCAGAAAAAAATGTCTACTGTTCTGTTATAGTTATTTGTATTGTGTATTTGAGGATCTTGATGTTAAGTCATCGCAACCACGTTACCAGCCGTTTCCAAACGCGCTGTCAATATCAAGACTGCGTGAGAACAGCAGAGGAGTGCAGCGCCCATTGAATAGAGAACCTACACACGGACAGTTGTCGATCGAGCTAGCGAGTGGAAGTGTACAGGTGCTAAGTTATTGTCCTCCTAGTCAAGTAACGTTGTGATTTGCACAAGCGAACTATACCATAGAAGTGCTGTTAAACTTTCAGTGTCATTGCAGTGGCGATTTTCCACCTTTCTAGATGAAGACGTTCAGAATTACCGCATGAGTCCCGCAGGCTAGAGCCAGAAGAATGTAACTCAGCTACCTCTGCTTGATATCCACTTGTGAGCTCCATCGTTCATTAAATGCACATTGTTCACCAGCCTGCCAAAAATAAGCTTCGGCCGGGGGCGATCAATGAGACTAACTGCGGTGGAAATCTATCCGATTCACCGTTTATCCAAACCCCGACATAACAGAACATCTGACAAACGGCCAATCCAAATGTCGCGTTAAAGACACAATATCTGGATTGGACGAACGGTCTCAGTATTGTGCCTTCTGTTATTCGCCAATTCACATACAGTTTGTGATTGCATGCGCTAACATGACCAGCCAATGACAGACGGTGATTTCTTTAATGCTTTTGTACATCCATAAATTCGGCATCTCAACTCATGAGTGACAACTGCTTACTGCTATCACTACCAGGTCTTCTCCTTATTACTTGCGTGGGGGCGTTCAATTCAAGTACGATTTATAGGGCTATTCGAAGTCCGTAATTCCGAATATCACACTAACACAGTCTGGTTACAAGCACCCTTTAACAATCAGGTAAGTCTCAATTCGTGCACACACTGTGCTGCTGGAACCAAGTGCACACAATGAACCTGGTGATTTCATATGGCGACGATCTTATCACTCTTATTTGAATAAGCGCAACATATTAGGATGCCCTCATAAGCGGGCCGTTTCCACACAGAGACCTGCTCCTACGTGTCAGTAGATTGGTCAGGAGATTTGGCGCCATCCTGTGCAATGTCAAATGTGATTCGGATACTTATCTGGGGTCCCTAGTGGCGTTAACCGAAATCGATCACACAGATAATCAAGTCAAACTCATAACATATGTCCTTGGTCCGGATCACGCGCGTAAACCACTCCACTGTTGCTTGACTAAGTCTTGAGGATGCACCCAGAAACATGGGCATCCACCCGCATAGCCTCCGCGCGAATTTGCCCACGTGCATGTACGGTTGGCGGCATCCGATTCGGATTAGCCTGTCACAATGANAAACATGGGCATCCACCCGCATAGCCTCCGCGCGAATTTGCCCACGTGCATGTACGGTTGGCGGCATCCGATTCGGATTAGCCTGTCACAATGACAGTAACCAAAGGACGCCTGGGCTTAACCATCGCCGTAACTGGTTCGCACCACACCGCTCACATACCACGTCTCTGGTTTAAACCCAAAGGAATAAGACCGGTAGGTGTGTCAGTGAGGTCTTTGTGTCCAGACGGCCAATGCTAGTTAGCTTATTGATAGGCCAGCTCGAAATTGAAACCCCTATCTCTCAGAAACTAAACAGACAAAGATTGCAATGGTAAGATTTAAGTTATGAAGAAAAATATTGAAAATACAACAAGAGACATTTCATTGTAGGGGTACACGTTAGTGCACTCTAGAGAGAATACGCTGTAGGATCAATATGCAACTTTGGACTGGAACGAAACAGACAATACATTCACCAGACGGAACACCAACAAAGCTGCACAAAAGGAAAGGTACGGGACCACAGACATCCAGGTTTCTGAAAAGGAAAGCGGGTGAGTTTCCAGCGACGGCAGTCGTTGGCTGATGCGGACAAGAAAAAAAAAGAAAATAACTGACATAACCTATCTGACCCTCACGTACTCGTTGTCTGTTGGTCGACGGTGCACTATGAGTACGTTGATGACTCACTAATCTCAAATGGCGAGCGCATTCACGACTCCACACAGCGCAACAACATATAGTCACGTCACCACGACCTATGGCACTGATGGTTTCCTTGCGTACTGCGTGCTTTCATTCGCGGCCGCGCAATAGCCGCTTATTGAACTTGTGGACGTCCGCCCGGACCAGGCGTCCGGTTCAACGTGGACTCGTCTCAATGTCTAAAACCGATGTTACAACGTGAAAGACTTACCTGGACAACATCCTGTTTTCACCGCTTTTGACCACCAGGGTTTCGATTGTCCGTACAGCAGCTGTTTTGGAATACAATCATCGCCCACCCGACGGACGTCACCTAGTCTAAAGCTGATTCAGCATCAAAAAGGCTTCCATCTCGTCCATACCTGTTCGCTGTGGCACCTCAGTGTTTCGAAAACATGTCCGACCATCGAATATTCATGACGCGTCTTAGACACTGAAAATGGTTCAGATAGCGCACATCCCGTTGATACGATGCCCAAGTTTCACTACCGTACAGCAGTATAGACAGCACCATTGAGCGGTATACACACAGCTTGGTAGCCATCTTTGGGCTGTGCTTCTTGAAGGCACGTCTTTGAAAGGGTCCAAAAGCAGCACTAGCCTTCGACGTGCGAGCTCGCGGTCCGCGGACAGATGTGTGGACAGGTTGCTGCCCGAGTAGCAAAAGTCTGTGCAGCTTTTGACAAATTCTCCAATGATGTAAATCTGAGGCATACGTGCAGGAGTTGCACCTTTACTCGGAGAAGGCTGAAAAATGTCTTACGTGTGTTGATATCCAGTCCAAACATGGATGCCGCGGTCAGTCGCCGTGGTTCGTCCTCGCTGTGTGCGAACGGCGCGCTGTCATCTGTGAAAAGAAGCATGCGCATCGTTGAGGTATGTAACCAACTTGGGGCGCCGAAACGTCGAATATTCAGTAGGCGCCCATCTCCGCCAAGTCATGAAAAGCAACCGTTAGTATGGCAGTCAAATATAAATTAACTAGGGCTGGAGCTCGAACATAGCCCTACTTTACGCCAGTGACAATGTTAAGATCGTCAAAGGTAGATCCACACGATTGTACCTTCGCTTACGTGCCCACATGGAACATTCCAATCAAACTGACGAACACACCTGAATATCCAAGCTTACCAAGCACCGTCCACAACGCCTCGCAGCTCATAGAACCGATTGCCTTGGTGAAGTCCACGAAGAGGGCAAACAGTAGCTGGTTGCGTTCTCGGTACTTCTTTTGTAGCTGTCGAGCGATAAACACCAAGTCGATCTTACTGTGGCCCGCCCGGAATGCACACTGCTCCTCCGAAACATTCGCATCCAGTCGGTTCAGATGGATTCTTAGAAGCACGTTATCAGCGCAGCGCAGAAGACTAATGCCTCCTTGGCCGTCGGTGCATTGCTTACTACCCGTACCTTCAAACAAAGGTACTACTAGGGCATCTTTGAAATCTCTTGGTATCTCCTCCTGATTTCAGATGGAGTGAACCAGCTTGAGCGATGTACGTTCCAGCGCCTGTCCGCCATTCCTCAGTATCTCACCTGGCAATCCATCTTCACCTGTAGCCTTTCCATTGCACACTTGTCCAATCGTTCTATGCACCTCTGGAAAATCCGGGGCGCAAGCAAGTGAAGGTTTGACAGCCTGTTACGTCAGGCTGT
The DNA here is from genome assembly GCA_008508345.1 of Paragonimus westermani. Lineage (NCBI taxonomy): Eukaryota > Metazoa > Platyhelminthes > Trematoda > Plagiorchiida > Troglotrematidae > Paragonimus > Paragonimus westermani. Next base: position 213,724 of record QNGE01000130.1, read on the forward strand.
TCACGGTCACCCAGTCGGTGATAGCAGGACGCTTTAGTAAGTTACGAAACAGTTTGTGCCAGACTTTCATGTTGTCCTCTGGATGGGTGCACAATCAGCCGGTGCCCAAGCCAGTCGCTGCTTCGGTAGGCTGAACGGATGGACCGAAAATCGCCTCACGCAAATCGTAGAACTCATTGTGCTGCCGACGATCGGCTTAAGCCTGTATCTGCTCACCTTTTTCCTCTACCAGTCGTCCTTGATTCCGCGAACACGATCGGCCAGCTGACGGCGAACACTCCGAAATGTCGCTCTCTTGTCTTCATTGTTCGAGTTCATTGTGGAAGCCGCAAACACTTATCGTGCCAAATTGGAGATAGCTGCGTTGTTGTCGAACCAGCCTTGACGTTTCTAGCGTTGGAGACCGAACGCCTGTTATTGTGATCCGTTCCTTGAAGTGCAGCCACATATCCTTAAGGGTAGTAGATACGGGAACGTCCTGCAGATGAGCGGTAACAGCGCGCAGAAAAGCAACCCTCATTTCACATTTCTCCAGTCGTTTGACGTTTAACTTCTGTCATTGTCCGGCAGATCCACAATAAACAGACTCGCAAACATTAATAAACAATTTGATCCTGATCAGCCTATGATCGGTGCTACATTCGGCGCCACGCATCACTCGCGTCATACGCACTTCACAAATGTCGCACAATAGCGCAATGAAAAGAATGACGGTGATCGCTTTGTGGGTCAGTCTACTTCGTGATGTCGTTCGCATACAGCTGGGATCGGATGTTCGTGATAGCCAGCTTGTGAGTGGCACACAAGCGAAGCAGACGATCACCGTTCTCGTTGACAACCAACGCCGTAGGGTCCCAGGACTTCCGGCCAGGCTATCGGGTCGCGCCCAACGCGAGCCTCCAAGTCGCCTAAAATAAATAGCTGATCACTCATCGGTGCGACCGGATTGCGGTGGATAGCTGATTACAGGACTGGTCTTTTGTATCATCAATGTGACACAGACCATAAACACTTACAGATTTGGTACACTTACCTCGACCGAGTCTCGGAGGCATGGGTATGCTTTAAGGGTTGACACCGTGGGGTTCGTTTGTCACCGAAGTATCGATGCGGTAAATGACCGAAACAAATACCATGCACCCGAGCACCGTCTGCCGGGTTACCTATTGTTACGACCCCCTGAGAGAGGAAGGCAAGAACGAAACACAAAGACCGCGAGCAGTACCTCGATCACGAACGAAACGATATCGCAAACAATACGAATAATCGGAACGCAAGTACTCGAACCCAACTCTCGCAACTTAGAACCCCCCAACAAGAAAGGAGAAAGACGACCTTCAAACGAGCTTTATTTGCTGCTCAGCCGGAAGGCAAAACAGTGGCTCAAAACGGCTGTATTTATAGGTTTTCGGTGGCCTTGGTCCTAGGACACTGAACGGGCCAATCAGAAGCAAGCGCGCGAACTCGAATCTTCCAGAATGATGGCGGGTATTCGAGTTATCAAAATAGAAGCATCTATTTCCCTTGGGAAATATAGCGAGTTTTTGGGAAAAAGTGCTTTTCCCAACACCTATCCAGTAGAAGGTGTACCCAGCACCTGCTTCCCGCCACTTACCTTGGTGTGCAAACCTTGTTTCACTCAAGACTGCTACGTCAATCCCATATCGACGCAGTTTCATCACGATCAGCGTGGTTCGCCTTTCTGTGGCGTTGCAACGATCCAGTAGCGTGAGCACATTCCACATCCCAATGGAAAGCGTCTTACATCCCCGGGAGTGTCTCAGGTTAGTAGTCGTGTTACTGGTACACCAGTGAGCATTGTCGGCTTTGGGATTCGTGCTGGCAGGATCATTAGAGGAAGGGATGGGGGGGGTTAACAGTAGTTTTTTTCGCCTGTTCACCCCGCCATGTGGGGCAGATAGTGCGACCAGGTTTATCCTGCGCGACGACCGATGCAGTATAGTATTTGGTTTTCGTTGTGTGAACATGGTTTGCATGGGCTTCGGACATCACCAGGACGCCCAGGCCTAGACAGGAGGACGGTTAGGGTCCTCAGCCAAAGCCTGTACCGCAAGGCAGCGGGTGACACACACAAGAACACACCAATCGCAACAACATCGACCACGAGCAGCGACCAAATTGCACTGGCTAGACACAAGTTCGAGAGTCGTGCACCTAAAAAGTCAACACACTAAGACCAATACTAATGCAAAGAGAAAAAAGTCACAAAGGCAAAGCCAGACCAGGCAAGAACAAACAACAAGCTGAACCAAACCACAGCACACTGGCATCATCTACAACGAGCGGATCTGCCTTTGGTCTGGCTACTCCCTCTGGCCAATCCGACATGGTTGAACTTGGAAGGACCCCGATGTCCTAGTCAGCATAACCCGATGGGTCAAAACAGCACACAAGCCTGACCACCACGCCAAAGTAGTAGAAGAGGTCGGGCCCACGTGTGTAGTGAGGACGAAAGATCGCAGTATACTACTCATACCACAAGAAGCATTGGAGTGCAGCATCGCATGAAGTGGTTCTTGGTACATAAACGAACTGAGCACTGGCGTCCGTAGCAACGTCCTGAGACCAGTGTCGTGCGCAGACGAGTGTTTTTGTTTGTGGTCCTGTTGAAGCGCATAACCTATGTATTGGTTTTCCGAATAAACAACCCTTGCGCTATCCGTGTTCTTGGTTCACAACACGTGCATGTAGCTACACACATACATGATTCGGTTTACGCTAGTGAAGCAGCGCGACACGGTTACGCGAACAACGACAACGGAGAACCTACATCGGCTAGACATCCGCCTACGACCTTGGCAATGAAATCATCCGCATGCCTCCCCCTTGCTTACTGTCTGGATCTAAGGTCCTCCATCACATCAACACCAGTGACCCCACAGACGTTATTTCTGACAGACTGCTTTATTGCACTATCACACTGGTACCTGTTTTTTTCCGATGTTAATGAATGCAACAGGAACGCTTTATGTTCGCATTTATCCCACATCCATACACCAACCTGGCAAGATGTCTAAATCGGATATCGAAATTGGAATCTGAAGCCGATATTGTCAGCGCTAATTGAAGATTTGAGATTACACTGTGTTGTTCCACTTATTTATTTCTCGATAACAATAAATATGCCAGTTTGAGGAACGCAACAAGAAGAACCAAAGTGGGTTGAACATGAATCATGCGCCGTGGTGCTGCCGAGTGGTCAAAACTCTGATACGCTATTGCGACCATAAATTCAACAGCGCTCCCGTTCGAATTACCCTAGTTGTCTGTTGAAACAAATGTAATATTTACGGACCGCTGTTAATCATAAAGGCAAGAAACCGGTGAAAAACGTAGATCATTTATTTGTTAATGAAAACAGTAAATTAGGTTGAGCAAGACAAGAAATCAAGAAACACAAAGTTCAGGTACAAAATCTCCCGAAACATTGATTAGCGGGAGAATAAGGAGGTGAGATAGTAGGAAAATTGAGCGATTAAGTTGTAGGTGACGAATATCAAAAATTTCTCTCCTGATCGGTTAGTTGACATAGTGCGCCAGGTAGTAGTCATGGAAATAGAACAGCATGGCCAACGGTTGCCCGATAATCAACGTCATCCATACGGCCACATTGCCCCAAGCACCACCTCGCGGAAACAGACGATTGACTAACATCGCATACGGCATTTGACTAAACATGCAAAGAAAGGCCCACATTCGAGGCATTTTAAGCGGAACGGAAATGAGGAATTCGTGTAACAGGGCACTGATAAGAAACACGACTATACCAGCATGGGGACGAGTGAGCCCACAACCGATGAGAGGCAAGTAAATGTGACTGCGACAAGAGGGGAGGGACAGGAAAGGAAGAAAATTAAGTTCGGAGATCTCAACGGGATAACAGATATAATATAACAGAGTCGTGCGGACGAATGTCACCCTTTTCATTCAGACCCGTTCCAAATCTAAAAGGTACAACAATCACCTCAAAATATGTTCAATCGCCGAAGTCAGATGTGAACAACGATTCATTACTGCGTAATGAGTGAGCCGATGACAACCGTAAGATCCAATACTGTAACATTAGAAACAACCTCTTCTCATCTAACAGAAACGGTGGCGAACTTACACTACTCGAACGGACTGTGTTGAATCTGTTTGGGAGTTTACCACAAAGAGTCGCGGACGTATCGGCGCAGTTTTTTGCAGAGAGAAAATGATCAAACTTAGGTCATCGAGAGTGAAGGTTGATTTGAATTGGAGAATTCACTAATGTGGCTTTCAGTTAATATAAAGTATGCTTCAATTTGACACGGTGAAAATTGTCAAATTTCGATTGTGGAAAAAAGTCGATTGTACTTACCGGCGAGCGAAGCGATGAACCGGTATATTCCATTTGGACCAAAAAGCTGGGACTGATTCAGCGTTCCTGAAATTGATTGGTGTTAGCGAAACACATTGAATTAGTAATACAATAGAAATAAAGATAAAACAATTGGGCGATCTAAAAAATTCCGAAAATCAATATCCCACTATAGGACTGAGCCTCATTAACAGTGACCAAGGAATTCACATGAAGCGGATCGTGTTTAACCATGTGGGTACATAGCCTAGTCCCAAATTTCTCTATTCAACAACAGTAATACTAGATCCATTTGGTCCGATCTTTGTGAATTATGCGTTACACATACAAAACAGCTACGTAACTGAATAGCTTCAATAGTTCGCTACCAACCGCCAATCACTCTATGTAAAACCAATTGATCTAACTGAAAAATCACCCCGCGTTCAAAAACATTCTCCCAGTAGCTGACGTAACGCAAGATAATGCAGAACTTCTTTTCCGACCAGCTGAATTTCAGTACAAATTGCACGGCCAATTAAATTCAGCGCGTGTCCCTACCACGGTGTATTACAAACCACCCTAAAATGCGGTCCTATGTAAGCAACTGCTCTTTGAATGCACATACGAATGAGAAGAAAGGTATTGCGAATAGTACTTCAGACTCTAACGGGAAAACTGAAATGAATATACCACAATGGACTTTGAGCCATGGACTTGTGATTAAAACCTCTCTAACCGTTCACAATGAAGACAAATAGAAATGTGCAAAGCGTACCACCAATCACTGTAGAAAAAGCGATCCCCGAATCGAGTTAGCTCACCGACGACGTTGAGAAATGAGTGGAAAGTGGAATAGAAAAATAGAAGCCAAATTAAGTGATTGGGAATGGCCAATTTCAGACATCGTTCGATAATCTGGCTGAAATCTGATTGAGCAATCGGGGCCACGCTGTTCTTCAGTGTCGGCAACATCCATTGTTGAGTAAGGCAGAGTATCAACTGATTAAGAAAGATCTGTTAGCAGAACAGGGAAAAAGTGATGATTGAGAATCGGTAGACGGTATAGAGTACTGTGAATAACTGGTGCTTTCTAATTAGAAAGCAGACCAAACAGCTTTTTGATGGTTGGGAACAGTGGTGGTGTTGTTCGAGGCTTGGGTTGATGGTTTTGGTATCGATATGTTCGCCGAGCTTGGCATTTAGGTTGCAAACGTTTCATCACCAAGCGAGGTGACATCATCAGTGCGTGAGTGTTTCAGCGTATAGTTTTGAACGCCACATTCAACACTATACGCTGAAACACTCACGCACTGATGATGTCACCTCGCTTGGAGATGAAACGTTTGCAACCTAAATGCCAAGCTCGGCGAACATATCAATACCAAGACCAAACAGCTAAATTATTACTCGTCTAAGCCGATAGAGAATAATGTATGCCAACGCCAATGAGTATGACAAGAGGGACCTTAGTTGTTAATTACTTTGTCATCATGTGACTGAAACCCCATCAAAACAAACGAGTGTTTTCTCAAATAACAAGGCTTTATGATATACAAACGCAGACTACATTATGTATGCAAACCTATGAGACATTCAAACAATGTGGCAGTCAAGTGATCAATACTCCTAGTGTCTATTTTTGAGATCAATTTTGTGTTTGGTTAAACCAATTAAAAAGAAGATTCCAGCCAGCCAGGCTGTTAACAAACCGATCACCATCACCTCAGACATTGTACATGGCGACGGAATTAATCTGTTGAGCTGTCTCAACTGAAATAACAGAAACATCGTGGTAGGTTAATTAATGTAAAAGACAATCATGAAGGGTTTGGAATTCGGCTAGACCAGAGCTAACCAAAGGAATAGAATGCATAAACGCGATGAGTGCTTGACCAGCCTGGCCAATTTGGGATAGAGGGGTACCTGAGGCCAAATATGAAGGCGCTGAGTTCTTGGCACAGGTATGTAGCTCAACAAAGGGAGCGCTCGCCATATCTTGTCATTCTTGAGTGACAGAGTTTGTAAATGAAAAGCAATTTTAACGAAAATTTACTCCGTCACGGTGAGACTGGACCTTTACGTGGTGTGACAGCTTGCACATCTCGATGACCTTTTGGGCTAAACTAGACAGAGTTACTCATACCAGGCAGGACAACAGGTAGAGGTCTGACAAACCACAGTCTCCTGGTCCTCCAGGTTGGAGGTTGGAAGATGGTTGGCATCTCTTCCTGAAAAACGTACCATTTCTGGTACACCACCACCCACCCGCTGTCTTGCGGTACAGGCTTTTGAGCCAAAGGCTTTGGTTGAGAACCCTAATCGTTCTCCTGTCTAGGTCTGGGCGTCCTGGCAGTATCTCAGCCCACACACAACCATGAATACTCACAACACAAACAATCCCATACTGCATCGGCCGTCTCGCAGTATAAACCGGGTCGCCCTATCTGCT